>JXSR01S042990.1:118592-138001 GCA_000969725.1 Ophiothrix spiculata | reverse complement strand
AATTAAGTATTTTAGGTTTTAATGCTGTTTTGTGATATACCATAGTCTTGTTCTAATTTAGAATTTGATGTGAAACAACCGGGCTTTATCTTTATTACAAATCCCTCTACTTTGTCAAAGAAATAATCGTTGTAGGAGAATAATTGTCCTATCTGACACTGCATATAGAAAGCAAAGATATTTTACTTCAAGAAGAGAACTCATGAATCATTGATACACTGTTGACGACAAAATATTCAAAACAAGTTGATATGAAGGTTAACAGAAATTTCAGAAAGTCAAAAATATTTTCTAAAAAAGTTATCTAAATGAATTATTTTCTCAGAAAAAAAAAGCTTTTAATATAAAAAGTCGAATTTGATTAACATTCAATTCATCAGAAAATATGATTCAGCGTATTCTGACGATAACATTTATAATATTATTTTCATTGCATAGCGAGAAATATTAGTGTGAATTTAGCCCATAGGCATTTTGAAAAAATATAAGTTAATTTCATGTATATATAACCTAAAATGTAATAACAAAAATAACACAATCATTTATACATCTTACTATCCGGAATGAAATCACATATAGAACGGAATTACTATTTACCGAACCGCATACATTCAAAACGTATTGACATATGTCTTATATGCACCGACTTATTCCAACATTTGTGCTACAAAACACAGAATTTTTTTCTGATATAAAAATGCAATTTTACATAGATTAGTTTTCTGATATGAAAATGCAATTTTACGTAGTAAACATTTTTACTAATTACTTAATGTTCTTCATGCAAAGCAAAATGCCGCTATGTGTATTTTTTCTATTGAAATTGTCAACATTTCAAAAAAGAAGTAAGTTTATCTTTATTTGTGAAAAGACATCAATTTAGTCATGGTGAGACTATGGTGTTTCTTGAACAAAAACATATTCCTACATTTTCAATCAATCAATATGATTTCCTGATAACCAACATCTTAAATCGACATAAACGTGGAGTATTCAGTAATCTCGTAGCCTGAGGCATGCAGAGGAAGATACATTTATATTAATACATTACATAGACCAACTCAATTCACGAATATTTTGAAAGTTTCAAGAAAAATATCTGCTTTTGTTTTTATTTTACAGAATACCATGCTATTTACCTTTATAGAATCGCATGTTGTTTTCGAAATACCCAACCTTCTTCTTCATTCTTCAAAAGGAACATTTCTTGATAAATGTTATTGTAGGTCATTGCCATTTCATATCGCTAGGTGTATAAACTATGATTATCGGCTTTGAATGTAGGAATAAAGGAAACCGTATTCATGTTTTATGTTTGATTAAAATGTTATAAAGACATCAGCGACATCCAAAAGACTTTGTTAAGAATAGAAAATGAACTGTTTGTGAATTACATTTCTTTCAATAATGATGCCTGAAGTGATTTCCTATGAACTACTTGAACTTTTAACTAAGAAAACCTGAAGGGGCTAATGTGAATATATCCCTCGACGTTAATGGAGGCTATTATCTATGGAAATACAACATTTTGTATGTATTAACAAGTGAATCATTTATGAACGAGAAATGAAATATGCATTATGCATCATGCATAAACAATCGAGATTGAACCAATTTATTTGACAGGTAGAGTACGGTTTAGTGATTAAAATTGTTTTCTTTTTTACATTTTTTAAAATTATTGTCAACAATAAATTATCCGATACCATAAATAAATTCTTTGTGACATTTACTTTCCACTATTGTATATATTTATATTGTTTACTTTATTAGTTTTCAATTAATGATTAAAAAAATAGGGATTGTGAGGCTACGACATCCTTTAAAACATGCACATTTGGGTCTTTTCAAATGCTTAATACATTATCCAATTAAAATACAAAGATTTCAGTTTACAATAAAGATTTAGAGCGAATGCGATAATCCAGATTTGTTTTTGCGAATGGTTTGCTTGTCCGCATAACACAACTTTATTTTTGCCTGGTTTGATATATCAATAAACCTTTATTTTATATGGCCTAATTAGTTAGCCCAGCGTTGCTATTAGCTAGGCTGCGCAAAACTGTCGTTCGGTCAAACCGAACGTAAATTCTTTTGTTATTCATGAGTTACCCATGCGAATATTCATGAATAACAAAAGTTGTTGTGCCAAGAACCTAAACTATTCAACTTAATTGCTTGTGTCATTAGGTGAGGTATGTAAGAGGGTGGAGGCGTTACAGTTTTAGGTAAAAATCAAGACCATAACCTTGACAGGTTATCCGACTATAACCTGTTTCATATATAATTATTCTTTACTTTTTGAAATAATTGCATTCAAATGGCGCTGTGTGGGGATGCGAGGATGCTATGGTTGTAGCAAGTATGTATGCATACTTGCTACAACCATAGCATCCTTTACAATGCATTGAAGCGACTATACGGTGCATTATAAGTATTGGCTATTACCTGTCATTGTACCTACTGAAGGGTTATTGAAAAATGAGAAATCAGTGATTATGAAAAGAAATTGTGGATGATTATGAAAATAAATTTTGGATGAAGTCATATAAATTGGTATTTGTAGTAATGGATTCCAATTGACTTTTAAGAAATATTTGATCACACTATAGCTCAGTACAGAAGCAAATTCCTTCATTACAAGTTTGGTTTATTTAAAAGTATATAGCACCCCCTTCATATATCGAAGGGTCAGATTATTGAATTACATACAGTTATAAAGATGTGATGAAATCAATTATGGTACCATTTTGCATGAAATTCTATACGTACATCCTATATGACATTTGTTCCACTCTGTATATCCACTTTTTTGTGGTTTGTCGACAATCCTTACAATCATAGCTTTACAATGATATATAATTTACTGGGACTTTAACACAGGAAAATAATTACTATGCGTTAAAAAGAAAGGACACACAAATTCCATTCTACATCAGTGTGTAACGCATATTCGTCCTACCTCATGACACAACGCCTTTGGCTGACTGTTGTTGATTGTCACACCAATTGTTGTTACATTGCACTTGTGAAATCAGCCAATCTGAATCGTTGCTAGCTATGGGATTGAGGCCAATTTTGTAGCTAGGCCATTGTTTACCTAGATGTTTAACATGCGACATCAAAAAACCCACCAGTTACGATTCGATTATTTCAAATAAAATGAGAAAAACATATTGTTGTGCAGATAATTGTTAATCTTAGTCGAGTTTCAACCATTAGAGATGATTTGTGTGCGTTAACTGTATAATCATCTGCTAAATAATTTGGCCAATATCATTTTTTATTTGTGGTGAGGTTTTTTGTTCTTTGTACCTAAATCACTATATTATTTGGAAATAATCTATGCTTATTGCACTATTGGAATACTATACGCACGTATTATTATACTTTTAATTTGATTATGTTAGACTCAATGTTACTGATATTTCCAACAAACTATTATAATTTACATATTGAATAAAGAATCAGTTTCATCTGTTTGGAATAATTATTAAATTATATAAACCAGAGTTATAATTTAGAATAATTTGGACAAATACTGCTGGATCTGTTCTGTCCTTCAGTTAGCTGCCTAATATGGACTGTTTCGCAGCGCTCAAATTTCTAGTTATATTAAACTATAATGATTGTATGAAATTAACAATAAAGATGCACCAACGTTTCGACTTCACTACTTGATCTTCATCCGTCTGACAGACAGCTGTCTAATCTGTTCTGTTTCGCAGCGCTAAAATTTAAAGATATATGAAAGTGATGCTAATGACGTCTAACATGTGTAAATGAAGTATCATTGAAAGATATACATAATTTATGTAATAATATGGATTATTAAATGTCGTGTAAGTTGAACATTAGGCTTACAACCTTCAAACCCTTCGTTTCGTTAGCTTTATTCGTTCCATGAGTCTCAAGAACAACAGTTTACGATATTGTTACTGATAAAAGAAGTATAGAATTAGTATAACCGCACAAAAGAGACCTGTCTAAGGTGATATGTTGCTTTCGCTCGTGTTAAAACAAAACATTTGTTACGGATTACAAAACATTTAGTACATTTCGTGTACATTAAGTTTAAGCCAACAATAGGGAAAAACACAATTTCAATTCTTAATGATTTTCAAATACTCTAAAGTGCTCTGGTGAATATGTAATTTGTCATCTTGGATGAGGTATCGGGGGAACATGGCAACACCTGTAGATAATTGAAATAACATATTTTAACAAAACGTCAAAGGTAGAAAAACGTCTTTTCTGAAAACTATTAAATTAAAAAAATAGAAGCAAACTTATTGCTCTAATAAAATGTCGAAAGCAATGAAAGATTTTAGAACTAATAATAATACAATAATGGCATTTATTACAAAACAAGCATAGCGTAAAAAGTTAGGCAATCACCTGAAGAATATGGAGATAAAACTCCATTAAAAGGGAAATTTTAAATTTTGAATGAACTTCACTCAAAGTGCAAGGTCTAATATGTTTTTTTTTTCGCGAAGAGAACATATGAATCCTTGAAACATTGTGTGCAGCAACATTTTTTAAATAGGAGACTAAATTTTAGAGACATGTTCATATAAAAGTTACGAAAGACTGCAGAAAGCCAAATTGATTTAAAAAAAGTAAGATAGACATTCTGCCTTTAATCACACCTTTTGTAAAAAAACAACTCGCATTTAATTAGCATTTAATTCATCAGATATGAAAAATACAACATGCATTGCCTGATGATAACACTATATGGTTCATTTCATCACGTGGCGGGAAATGTTTGTGAGAAGTTATCTAGAGCCCGTAGGCATTTTGAAAGATAACCCAACTTGCTTTCATGCAGATTACATGCTTTATGAATTGTATGCATCATGATTTTAGAATCATGTATTGCTGTAAGTAACGAAGTAATATATATTTCTATGTTAAACAATAACATTTTTACCCTTGTGTCGATTTTATTTGTGAAAATGCAAACAAAAAGTTCGTTTAAAAATGAAATGATAACAACAACCGCTATATATCCTGACTTTCAAGTAGAAAGAAAAAGATTTTATTTAATTTGATTAGATTAGATTATCGACTTATTTCAACACAAGCAGAGCAAAGCAAAGATCCCCATTACTAATTTGATTATCTCATACGAATATGCAAATGAAAAATATCAACTTCGTTATTCTTAAAAATTTGTTTTGCACGAAGAAGTCGCGCTACCCACCTCAATACACAAATCCACAACCCGCCACTACTATACTGTCTGCCACCAATTCCAGGATACGATTTCGTTGGTAAACAATTGGCCCTGCACTCTGGATGTTCATTTACATCGTCTGAAGAATTGTTTGCTGACTTTAACCGCCATTACCACTCATCCTATCTAAACAAAAAGACTAACACGTACACAATAAAAACACCACACATACACAAACCAGCTCTAGCAACCAAATTTGTGGATCAGGAAAATACGCCCATATCTATGTACAATCCAAGTGCGTCTATTACAACTATTTAGAAGCAGCTAATCATACATGTCCATTGTTATACATCGAAGTCCGAGCTACCATTCCGTCGCAGTAACTGAGGTTAACTGAGGTTAACTATGAGGTTATCGGGTAACTGAGGTTATCGTTTTCGAATTTAAAACGTCTAGAATGCATTTTATTACTTACGCAAAATACAATGCAATTCTATATTAACTTTTGCATTTATCGTGAATTTAAGCAAATCATTTATTTGATTTGCTAAGACACCATTTGGTCGTGGTCAGAAAAAATATTGTATTTATTGAATAAAAAGATCCTCCTGCTTTAGATATCATACTATTTATATCAAGACACATCAATGACCAATATTTTCATTTTTCACAATAAATGGTATTTGGATCTAAGGAGATTTTCAATTATCTGCCGCTTTGAAAAATGATATGGTTTCTAGATTGGTTTACAGTATTGTATTGAGTATTAAACTGGTTTAGCCAGTTTCAAAAAATATATGTTATTGCTTTGTAACAGCACGTTTCTTGGAAAGGTCATTGCAGGGTTCATTGATCTTGAAATAGATTAAAAATATTCCGATGAATATAATAATCGGTCAATTCCATCACACGTAGGCACGAGTAAGGAAGAAAACCCTGCAGGTAGGCGATTTTCAATTTCGCAGAATTTAGAATGTATAAAAAAATTATTCATGTTCACCATGTAATTAAATTTGCTATCAGGTTAGCCTTATGATATTGACTACATACAGGAACTGTGTGCTAATGCTGGTATGTGGAAACTCGAACGTAAACATTGATCAAACATTTTCAGAATTTTAGTTAATATCCAATCCAAAAGGTAATATTCATTGAAAATTCATATGCAATACGTTTGTTAAAAGCAAATTTCAAATTATCGATACTGTGTTATAACATCGTTTATAGAATTCTACGTTAAGGCTCTGTCATACATGAACGTATAAAGCTAAACTTACGCCTAAATCACTTATTCCCACTATTGTTTTGGTTATACATTGTTGTTCGTCATGTGTTCGTTAAAGATACGTTCAATATGTTATCCACACGGTTTGTCCGTTATGCATACGTTCAATCTGTTATCCATACGGAGGTGGTCCGTTTTGCACACGTTCAGTAATGTGAAACTTTTATACGTTATTCGTACGTTTAGACTCTATATGGTGATGTGTGACAGAACCTTAAAGATCACTTAAGATGTTTAATTGTATGACATATTCGATATGAAAAGTATTTGATGTAAACTAACACAGACGTATTTGGCAAGTTATAGTTATCTAAATATATGAAAATGAACATGGCATCACTTACAATGTTACAAATTCAGAAAACAGGTCATCATGTATATCATACTTATTTCCTAAAAAAAAACATACTCAATTTTTTCATCTTATCCCTTCAACCTCACGTAAAGTGTATCAATATAACAATATAATGCCATAACTGTCATAGGTAATAGATATTGCATCTTAAATTTTTTGTTGGACCTGCCAGAACTTTATATTAAAATTCAAAAAACGGTATTTATGAATACGGAACAAACTTGAAAGACACTTACAGATTTTCAGGGTTCATCTAAGATAGAAGAACACACTGTTTTTCTACCACTATATTGTAATCGATGAGCTCTTTTTATGATGTTTGGAAAATCGTTACTATGATTGACTTTTTCATTTTGTTTTCTTCAACGAATATTTAAAGTGTTTAGCCCTTCCAGGCGTATTTGAAACTTCATATTATAGCTCATATGACTAAAAATGTGTTTTGCTTTCTAGAATGATCCTGCGTCTATTCATGCAATGATGTTTATACAACTTCGTTTGTCTCATTTAGGTATATTTATATTACGTTGTATAAAACTATCAAAAGTGAGTTTTCAGGTACATTGGATCTTGAGAAAATAGCAGTAGTAACAGTATGTTTTCTTTCTTTTGTTTTCTTGCTGCCATTCATGAAATGCTGCTATTCAGATATAAAGCGATTTTGATTGATGTATGATATGGCAACATATAATTTGCTATAAGTACAATAGTCTTTCATACCCTAGGTCATGTAATCATGAACAACGTTTGAATGACATGAAATCACAATGGAATTGGAGTTGTGTAAAGCCTTAAGCCGTAATCATTGGTTATTGTTATTTTCCAACTGCATTGGTAGGTAGTTAAGAGACGTGTGATATATAAACAAATCAAAAATCGTTGTTTTATTGTGATTTGCCTAAAGCAATATCATGCAAACACCATGTTTTCATTTAATTTTACCTACATTAACAAAAAGGTATGTTAACAATGGTATTTA
This sequence comes from Ophiothrix spiculata, assembly GCA_000969725.1. Taxonomy (NCBI): domain Eukaryota; kingdom Metazoa; phylum Echinodermata; class Ophiuroidea; order Amphilepidida; family Ophiotrichidae; genus Ophiothrix; species Ophiothrix spiculata. The sequence goes on along the minus strand of JXSR01S042990.1, from coordinate 130,197 downwards.
TATATATATATCAGAAACGCATTCTGTGATTCGTCATATCAAAACAGGGCGCTTGTTTTTCCTGTACTTGTGACTTCATTCTCAAATAGTCATAGTAAAAGCTACCCATGATTAATACAAGGAGATGGTGATAAAGTAATACAAGTCTTCTATCCTGTTTTCCTGTTTTTCTGTTTTCATGCAATATATTGTATATGTACGACGTTTTTCTAGAATCCCCGAGGAAAAGAATTATGAATCATTGACACATTGCTCACGGCAACGTTTAATGAATATAGAAAACTGGATTTTAAAACAAGTTCATTTGAAGGTTACGTTCATTGCACGAAGCCGGCAAAATACTTTTAATTTCAAAATGTTTCCTGATCGAATACCAAAGTTCATATCATTAAGAATATCACATATAATTAGCATTTGAGGAATAAGAAAATAAAATTACTTGTCATCTATACGATACTTCAATTTAACATCGTTTATTTTAATACTTTATGGGAAACGTTTGTTAGAAGTAATCTACAGCCCGTAGAATTGTGTTCAAATTCAAGTTACATTCATGTACTATATTTAATGCTTAATCAATTGTGTTTGCAATGTGCTTTTAGATTTTTCAGATCCGTTTCTTGATTCAACTCTACAATAATCCTCAAGATCGTCTCTGTCAAAATTGATTTTTTAGCTAAAACGATACCTTGACTGGTATGTTACAAATCCCTTTTTTTTTGCAAATGTGCATGCATTTGTGAAAAAAAATAGAGAAAAGTCCTTTTGTATTCACTCTTGGGGCCCAACAGTAGCCTATGAAGATTTTTAAAATGCTGAAAATCATGTAACTTGACAACAAAAGATATAAATCAACTGAGGTTTTCAGCATACAACATGCACATTAATGTTGTACTCTTCTTTTTATCAAGATAGGAAAGAGATTTTCCTCACATCAGAGTAATGAATTGCTCCTTTAAAACAAAGACATGCCTTTATGTAAAATTTACAATCTGAAATACGTCCATATCCACTATTTTAACAGCCAATTCAATCGTGATGACGAATAGCTTGTCAATTATAAAACACTTTAACTAACGTTGGTTATCAATTGCTCATTTTATGTTTTTTGTTTAAAAGCCAAGTACACTATTAACTGACTCCTTTTAAAGACTGGGGATATTTTGCGAACTATGATTAAAATACAAAGACAACGAACTATTGTAATTAAAAGTGCAATTCTACAAAGTCCGTTAAGTACCACATGCTTATTATGTCAGATTGTTGTATTTTCTTTTATTAAACGTATTACATGTTTTTCCTTTGAAGTATATACACTATATTGTCGTATTTAACAAACTGTTATTTTCAGTTCATAAAAATCACACTCTTTCGCTGTTATTGAGTGGTATACAGAGTTGTCCCTTCGATAGGTCATTGATCTTGAAACAGATGCCTTGACATGTAGGTAAAGGGCTAACACAAATAGTAGGCTTTTTTTAATTTCGTGGAATTGCGCATTCATAAAGATAAAACATGTCAATTATTCATATTCGCTTTTAATTAGATTTTGCAAACAGATGTCCACTACATAGTCATTACAATCAACCAGCGCTGGGAAGCAATTTTCATTCAATTGTTGTGATAAAGTCAATCCAATTTCACTGTTTAAATAGATCAAACCAGTTCATTTATTTTAAGTTTTAGAAATTAAGCAATCAAAGCTTAACTTTGTTTAAGCATAACGTGTTAATTCTAACTTTCTTCTCTGTATAGAATATTTTAATGTCTTTTTTAAAACAGTAATGCAACTGTTACGGTCAACGATTTTAAATGACCAAGGCCAAAATCACCTTACAGGTTCTTAAATGAATCACAATAAATACACTGAAATATATTTTATAATCTGAAAACTTTCTTTAAACTTTAATATTTGTTTTTGATACTTTTGTACTTTTAAATAACTTACAGATACCGCTTCAAGAACCGCGCGATCCTAGGATATTATATTCCACGCTATAGTCCGAGATTGTTCATTAATGTCCACTCCACTGTAAAATTCCGTCCACCAAAATCTAACTCCTCCATCTACTAAAACAAATTCAATTCCACTTACAAAGTTTTAACTATCGACCTTTCGTCGACAAAGTAAATTCCACTTCTGCTCAAAGTTACTTTTCTTGGGCTCATTAATTATTACATTTGCATAAAAATTCCCCCACGACATCATTATTATATTTAACATAGTAAATAGTAATGTTTTCAATATGGGTGATTTTCCCAGCATAATTATATATTCAAGTCAAAAATCTAAACTTTGGGGAAATTCCCAATCTCAGTTAGATCTGATTGGTTACTTAAATGTATGCAAATTTAATAGGTTCATGCAATCATGCCTATTTTTACAAAGTTGGAAATTACCCGAGATTGCAACATCTCACACTTAAAAGTCCTTTATGAAAAAAATTCCCTTACTGTTGCAATTAAAGATGTCAGTAATTAAAACTTCTCCAATTAAACAATTAATTAATCAACAAAAACAAATAATAGAGGTTTACATAACTCAACTTACTATAGCGATTGTTTTGTGTGATAATTTTTTGTAGCATTTTTTGATAAGAAAACGCTATTGAATGACGGGTTTGTTTTCTTTTATTTAATTGTTTTACATGGCATCATCTAATAGATTTTGGTATAAAAATGTAACATATATTTTTTTCTAAAAAGTCAGTTTTAAACAAAAATGTGATGACTCTCCTTGAAAAGGGGGTCTTTGCGACAGAACACTTTTCAAGAAACTCGTGCAAATAGACAGCGAAAAATAAAGAAAATAATAAGAATTTCCAGCAGATTTTCAATCTAAAAAAAAATGTTGTTACAGTCATCTCAGGATTGCAATGCAATATCTTTTCAGCGTATCCCTTCAACTCGGTGCAAAGCGTGTCGATAGTGTCGTAGCTGTCACAGGTAATCGATGTTTTGATTTTATATCTCAAGCGGGACAGTGACCTGCCAGTACTTCACAGACAGCGTTTAAAATGACTTGCTTAGATTTTGCATAATATGTGATGACTTAACCCAAAAAGGGAGATTTTGCGACTTAACACTTTTCAAGAAACAGGTGAAAATAGGCAGCAAAAAAGAAAAAGAAAAAAAGATAATATTAATTTCCAGAAGATTTTCTGTTGTAAAAAATCAATTTCAACAAGTAAGGTGTCATTTTAAAGCTTAGAAAATGCTGAAACAGGTTAAATGATAAAACCAAAATCAATATAATCTGCAAAGTCCGACATTTAGGGGTAAGCCATCACATTTGTTGTTGCCTTTTGTAGCCATTATCACAAACTTAAGACATTTACAAAAACAAATCACGATTATATGGACGCTCTATAATAGGAAGTAAGTCTAGTGCAAATAGCGTACTTGAACCTAACTTGCAGCAGCACGAACAACGGCGTTCCATTTTGAGGTTAAAGATTTGAAAGAGATTTAGGCATTAGGGAAATAGCAAATACATTATGTTTGATAAATGCTTGTTTTCATTCCTATACATGTATTTATCCATTCTTTGTGCAAGTACTTTCACTGCACGGATTATTATTGATTCAACAAACTGGCTTGATCTTTTTTACAAAAGACAATTAACTGAGATAATGTTAAACTGCCATTAAATATAATTATTCAAAAATGTATTGGCGTTTTTAAGAGATCACACAAAATGTCTTCATGTTTTATGTTTGATTAAAGTTTTGTCCTGAGGATACACGTAACATAAATTGATCTTCAGTTTAGAATAACATAAGAACAGAGAATAATGATTTTATACTAGCTTAATAAACATAAAATATTCATCTCGGCACCATATGTTATATTTTAAACGAAATATGTTAAGCCAATTATCATTTTGTAAATTAAAAGCAAGCTCTTGCTTTCATGTTTTAGTGCTAAGAACTGCTAATATATAGAATACATTCATGCTTGCTGCATAGTCAAATTTGTAAACACGTTGGCTTTGAGAAATTCATCACATCCATATACACTACATGGTAGCACACGCACTTTATGTATACAGAGAGAAAATTATGAATCATTAAAAACAATGCCTGTGGTGGTTTCCAATGAAAAACATCATGAAACAAAACAATTTAATTAAACTTGGAAATATTTTATAGCTTTTATGAAAATCAACCCGAAAGTGCAAGGCGGGTTGATGTTTAATGAAATCGACATTTTCAATGTTGAGGATTTGTTTTAAAACTGGAAGCATTTAATTTTATACAACATTAAGAACATGTCTTTTTTCATCAATATTTTATTTCAAAGATGACAAGAAAACACATTCTATTTTTGACATCAAGGATAAACTCTAATTAACGACGTTTTTCTTTTATTAGTTATCGGAACATTTATGTGGGAATGTACGATCCGTTCTATTTTAAGTAAAACAGTATAGGAAAATATTGTTTAAATTATAAACACTATAATAAGTGGTAACACCAAGATCCCAATTTTGCACAGGCGAAATATCACACTGGGTCAAAGAATATACAAGGGATACAAGGGTCAAATTTCCCGGGGGCACTCAAGTATAATATTGCAGGCATAGCATGACGACGGTTTTTCAAAACACCCACTAAAGGTTGTTTCTGAAGCCAAAATATACCCTTTTGGGGTTCAAAACCAAAATCGAGAATTTACCGTTACCGTTTTAACTCTAGGGTTTGAAAAAGTTCCCTATTTCTTGAAAATGAGCTAAAATGGCTGCTTCTACTTCTTCTGCTTCTGCTCCTTTTGCTTCTGCTTCTGCTTAGACACTTTGCAACACTGCAATTGGATTCAAACGCGAAGCTCTCTGGTCCTAGAGAGAAATGATATACTTTAGGCTGCTTTTGATACCCTAAACAGTGTAACTTGATTCACCAGTCCTGTTTTAAAAAACAAACCTAAATTACCTTTTTCTTGGTCATGCTATGCCTGCAGCATTATACGTGAGTGATCCCCAGGGCAAATTTCTCAATTCTAACTCTATTTAATTTATCCTGGTGCAGGTAAGATCTTAGCTGGTGTTGGTGCAAAGGCCCGTAACCAGGATGTTTTCAAGGAGGATTTGGATGTTCAAAATGTGGACCTTTTGGAGGGAAAACAATCGTTTTGGTCGATCCTAAACTAATTTTAGTGTTTGTGACAAAGTGAAAAGCAAAAAAAAAAAAAAAAAAAGGGTTTTCAGTAGTTTTCTACATTTTGTGTATTATTTCATTAAGGAATGACCTAGATTTGCTTGTTTTGGTTCTTTTGGTGGACATTTAGGAAACTTATTGCGGACTTGTTTGTACATTGTCAAATTTGAGGGTGCGATTCCCCCATCACACCCCTGGCTACGGGCATGTTGGGAGGCAGATTAATTCCACTTTAAAATAAGGATCAGGGGAGAAAGGAACCTTTTAGTGGCAGAATCCCTGTTAGTTTAATACCTAGTCGAATGAATAACGCTAAATTAAAATTTAGTGAAATAACTGTCATCTTAAATGTTTGCCTAGGGACTATAGTATAGAAACCAAAAATCAAAGTCTACAAATTCGGCTGGATATTATTATCCTTGAAAAATCAAAATGGGAAATAAGGGGACGTTAAAGGCAACACATAACAAAGACAAGACCCAAGGCAGAGGGCGTTGATTGATCCCTCATTAAAACTAAAAAATATCCTCTACATGAACTATCCACAAAACAGTTTAATACCATATGTTATAAACTTTAGATATGCACAATTACATTGCACCTACCATTATGATTGTACCTATTACGCACGAAGATTATATGAAGAAAATGGAAAACCCAGTTACCATTTTTTACGATATAGGATACGCCTTATTAGGTCTTTATGGAGGTACAAAGTCTGCACAAAAGTCGGTCACGTACGTACTTGTTTTACGCTCTAATACAGTACTGCGCAAGAAATAGTCAGTTTAATACCATGTTACATATCATATATAAATAAAAGTCCAATATAACACCTCTCACATTAAAAAAAATTTGCGTTGCTAAACACCTTTTAATTTTAGAAGGTATATCTGTTGGAACAGCTGCTTGTGACGTCATAGCGATGTATCGCAGCTGTATTTCAAATGTCATGCACACATCAGTATTGTAAACGCAAATAGGAAGAGATATGACATTATTACTTATATTGCCTTGTAGGAAGAGATATGACATCATTTACCAATATTGCCTTGAAGATTATAAAACGTAAATACTAAAGAGAACATCAATACACACACGACCTTATGCCATCGATGCTGACTTGTTAGTTGAAAGACATTGGAAAGGCCATAATACCAAAACAGTAGTTATGGTATTAAGTCCATGAAGTCAAGGTACAGGGAAATAGGCAAATGTTGCTTTTAGTCTCTTTATTTTGTTCTTGTTTCTTGCATATCATACATTGTCTCATCAGTTGGCAGTTGCTTTGAACACATCGTCATGTGAGTGCAAGAATGTTGTATCTGCAATAGCTGCCTAGAGTCATACATTTTGATTGCACACTACATGACCTCCAGTCTTGGGTCAGTGAGGATTCTTGAAATGGTTCTTCAGGTGACACCGTCACCTGATGAACCATTTCAAGAACCACTGACATAAGGCAGGGACATGTTGTGGGATTTTTCACTTTCTTGTGAAAAGGTTTACACTAAATATAACATATGGCAGCCATTGCAGTTACGACTTTCTTGCAGTCACATGACGACGTGTTCCCTTCATTTTGTTTGAGGTCTCTCCATTCGGCTGTTATATCCTTCATAAAACCTATCAACTGCTTTTACTAACGTTTAACTATCACTTTACTTCTCTTTATACATACAGATGTGCTATTAAATGCTAAAAATTATTAACTATAACCAGTGCTTACTAATCCTTTTAAATAACAAGAGTACGTTTTACTTATGCGTATACTAGCATTAATGACTGTACAGTTACAATCTCTCCGTTTTGCTCATGATATTTCATTCAGAAGTTGTTTTCTAATACATATAGTCTCTCCATTTTACATTTGCTTCTGTTTCGTTGTCTCTTCATTTGGTAGTTGGTGATAACACACAAGGCATAGTCTATCCACTATAGGCAGTTGTTCTGGTACTTGTCATTATCTTGTGATATTTTTTGCATCACACCCCCCACAAGTGTTTGTGAACGGTCCCTAAGAAAAATATTAAGCACTTATATCGAGTTACAAGCACTAGGTAAATATATAGGAAATCCCTTCTACTCTTGATCATATTCATGTAAGATGCTAAAGCTTACATACCCGCACGAGTATAAACAAGTATATGCTGTGAAACCCGTAATTTCTTAAAATTAATTCCGCTGCACAGATTAGTATTGACTTCGATTGAAAAAAAATTCCTTACATAATGTTTGGTAGGTCATTGCCATTGAATACCTGCAAGTGTATTTTTTAAACAAGTAAAAGCAGACTTTTGTTACTCCAAATGAAAAGCCATGAAGAATGCTTACATGTTTTATGTTTGATTCAAGTGTTGTCCTGGGGACACGCGTTATTCCAGCAGGCTTTAATTCAGGATAACTTAATACATATTTTTTTCCATCATGACATATTAAATCATTGCCATTTTTACCTTCGGTGAATTGCATTGATTAGTAAAAATAAAAACTAATCAAACTTCAAACTAGCTCAATAATTCTAAATTCATCGAGCCTGGAAGAAATGTCTATGAAGATATTAATAAGGTATTTTAAGTAAACGATGATTTCATTATACAAAAGTTCACAATGGTAATATTCAATTCGAATTAACCGTACTCGGGAAAATAATAATTGTTTTTTTACACCTGTCTGTTCAAAGTTTCCATCTTGTTTACATGCGGAGTAGGGAGTAGGATTCTTATTCATAAATACTTTCTTAAATGCATTTGACACCAAGCATTGGATCATTACTGACATACAAGAATACAAACTAGAAAACGGAAGGGCATTTCAAAACGTGTTATCCGGTTCCTACAGATCCAACGCCAACTGCGCGAATTTAGAGCACAGTGGACGTCTTAAAACAAAAGCAGATATAATGAACACTACAAAGATATTATTATTTGGTTTTTCCTTCATTATAACTATAAATTCTCGTTATGATGAAGTAATAATACGTATTTTGACCAAATGCTTACTAGCTGTTATCAGATCACCATATTTTGCACGCTATTCGTACATAATCAGAAGAGCAAATATAGAATTACTATAAGGTGGCCAACATTTCGAAGACTAAATATTTTGAGAGGTATAAAAATAGTTTATCCTTTTACATGTAACTAATTTAGTCCAAACTGTAGAGGGGTTGATCACATAGTCATGTAATTTCTAAATAGAACGCAGAGATGTTTCTCTCTTGTTTGGAAGTCCAAATATCTCAAAATGATTAAGGGCAGTTAGTGGTGTTTTGGTATTTGTAGCATTGGGTTTTAGATCTCCTCTAAGGTGGGGTTCCCTTTCGTTTACGGGCATGTCCACGACATATGAAGAGTGATTACGCAAATAGCTTGCATAAAGCTAATAAAATTTCCCCGTAAAAGTTTTCGAGTCAGTCAAAATTATTCAATGATATTTACTCAAACATTGCGTAGTCACAGCGAGCATTACGAGAACTGTATTAGATCGATCCTAAAAATATCTATTATGTTTCAATCGGCAATGCCACTTAGGCGAGTCAATTTTATCGATACATATTAGAGGTGTGTTCCTTCTCATATATTTCAATCAAACTGAGGGTATGCCATGCGCCTATGATGGATGAGACGAATTCTCTTGTGCTGAGCGAGGCGTCAAGCAGGCCTATACTAACCCGATTTAACCACGTCAACTCATTACCGTGAAGTGCCTCACGGAACAGCCCGTATTTTTAATCATTCTATTTCAACGGTTTCCTTTAATAAACAAATTTAGTGTTGCAATTGACGTACAGCACATGATTAAAAGCTTACTAATATTGCAGATTTCAAATATTGTTATTTTGAGAATTTTTCTAACAACATATTCTGTTAACCTATTTTTTGTCCAACTACTAGTACCATAATTTACATGCGGTATTTGCAAAAACTTAAAATTGTCCATTTAAACTCTGCATTTGACCTAATTAGTTTGTTTCAATCAATTATTGACTCATATTTAAAAGTCGATAGACCAAGAAAATTGCAGGGGTAATTGGTTTTTATCCCCATTGACCTCTGATCGACCGAATCAACACTGACAAAAGAGGAATATTGTTCGATCAATAAATCTAGAGGACTCAATTTGTAAACAGTTTGACAACTTTGCGAAGTGCTTACTTGAGTATTAATGTAATTACCCATATTAACACTTCGTAATTACCCAGTTTTTTCCCCCGTAATCACGCCTTCGTAAAACCATCCCGATGTATGCACAAGTGCCCGTAATCGAAAGGGAACCCCACCTAAGACAATTAAGGACAATTGTGTTGGTCCATTCGTCTTCAATTTTCACTGATTTCCCTCTTTTCCCTTGATATTTGAATATTAAGAAAATCCGTAAACTTCTAACAATGTTCAGTATAATTAATTGTGTCTAGATTTACTTCGATGTTCAATCACTGTGCATGCGTCAAACACTTTCGAAATACTCATCGTTTGGGTGTGATTATGGTATAGAAACCATAATTGGTATGTGAAAACAAGCTGACACTTTTTCTCAATTTCTGTTCAAATTTTTTTCACTTTTGGAATAATATTTTCAATTCGTAAGTGTTAGATTTTGAATGCTTATAATTATTAACTGTTAGAACACTGCTGACTGACTCGTGAAATATGCCATACATTACACTCATAGCGCTAGTTAGACTATTCAGCCAGGCATCGGAACGTGATACGCTTTGAATTATTTACACCATAATAATCATCATTCCTAACAGATCCATCACGTTCACTCTATCTGGAGTTGTTACCAATTTACCGACACTGACTCGTGATTATCTATCTATTTCCTTCATCCGTCGACATCAATCATAATGTGCTGATTTAACAGCTCTTAAATCACCTTATATAATTCGTCACGCTAAAAACATTTTTGCTTATCAACGTGTTTCAAGTTTTGAGAAAAATTTAGAATAACAGTTTATATATTTCAGTTTAATATGTTCTTTGATAAGTTTAAGCCAATGAACAGCCAATACCTAAAATACTTGAATTGTTTAAACACGTGACTGTAAGACGCTAATTTATTACTCATGCATATCTTTTGATGAATTAGTATCTTACATCATTGTCGGGGTGTATCTATCAGTTATGTACGAAGTGAACTAATAAGCAACGATACAACTGATCATTTCATAAGCATTAATTTGTGAAATATCTAGTGTAACTTTGATCACGGACATACTAATCACGTCTTATCGTAATATATGGTTTGTATTGTTTTAAGATAATTCAAAGAGATGATATTCTTGTATTTTATGTAATGAAAAAATACCTTCTCTCTAATTGAACTACCAGTATAATTAAGACAAGACACAATTGACCCGATTATATCGTTGGCCGTAGAAATAATAAGTTATTTTTTAGTTAGGCGTAAGAAGAAGGGGAAAATACTGTCTGTTCGAACTTATACTGTCATTACTTAATTTATCCAGTACCATAGAAATAGTTTAACTAACTCATGACTAATTATTAATACCATCACGTCATATTTGAAAGCATGGTGTTGATTTCACTATCGCCTCAGGATTCAACCTTGTTTATTTGATTGATCATTTGAAAAGTCACTGATATGCATTATGCATGGTGTCTGTCAATAGTTATGACAACCGTGAAATCATTTCCTCGAAGCGGCTTAGTTCAGTGTAGAAAGTGCATTCTTCCTTAGAGTATATCAAAATTTAATTAATTGGTTTTAGTTTGTCTCATTTGGGTACGACGTCAGGCCACACATCCAAAAAACACTATTAATTTATTACATAAGAGAGAAGGAAAATATATACACGGTTGATCATATAGTTGGAATAAAAATATTGTTACCACTTTTTTATGTAAAGGTCAATTTATGGTGAAAATATATGGAAGCTTATGTTGCTTTTGGCCCGATTTGATAGGTAATCTTGTAAGGTGTGAAATGAAACTCCGAATGTGATCAATGTTTTCATGTACTTAACAACAAATATGGATCAAAAACGTGATTTTTAGGTCAAATTTAGTTTGACCCCGCCTTGTTCAAGGTCACTTCTCAACTAAAGTTGAATGGTCATATGGAATGTTTATCTGTAGTAGAGTGATAAGCAGGTGATTAAATGTCTTTGTCACGCTTAACTGAGCCAAGAGAATGCTTGGTAACCAAACACAAAATGGTCCGTCAAAGCCCCTCAATTTAAAAAAAATAGGGTTGTGATGAACGTGGAATGGATCCCGGCGGCTTATGACATCTTAAAGGGTTTTTCTTCTCAACAAGGTCTTTCATGCTGTCCAGGAAATCGTAACTACCATTTGCTGGTTATTGCATAAACTACGTTAACCTCTCTTGATATAAGAATCCGATGTGCTTAGTCCTTTCAGGCATATTTCAAAAATAGTTTCATGTTTATGATAGTTTAAAATAACTAAAAATCAAATTTC
>JXSR01S042990.1:64739-99320 GCA_000969725.1 Ophiothrix spiculata | reverse complement strand
ATCATTTGAAGTTAGCGGTAATAATGACATTATGCAAAGTTTCATAGTCAAATTCAGACCCTTTGTATAAAAATATTTAGATATTCTTTTATTTCTAATTATCGTTGTCGACAACGATAAATACTGTCCTCTATAGTTGCATTTTTTAAATTGAGTGGTGCTCTGGCAAAATGAGCTGAAAGTCGCGATTGAAGATGGCTGCTAAAGTAAAAATATGGTGAAAAGATCAAATTTCGTTTTTTGACATAAAACCCATTAGTACATAAGTGTTAATCTATACTTCGCGTTTTGTAGGTCAATTATGCCGGGAAGTGCAATTATTCACGGGTAATTGATCGCGTTTTGCTATTATACACTATAGTAATCAGTAGCTTTAGAATCGATTTGCGACAATATTTTACTTCCAGATTTTGAGTGGATTGTCTTGTATTTCGATCTCTAAATGACAATTGTAGAAAGAAAGTATGACATATTATATATCATTGGAAAGCTGAGATGATAGAGAATTAAAATACGACATAAACTTAGTTTTGAAAATCGCGACTTTCCGCTCATTATGCCAGAGCACCACACAATTGGTCTTTTCAGGATACCTAATGCAAACTTCAAACTTCTTTTGATTTATCTGCAATCTATGATGTGAAATGAATGTTTTACAAACAAATCTTTGGCTCTTTCATGATTTATAGAATCAATAAATACGTTGAAAGAATAACCTCATACCTAAGATCAACAAACAGAATAAAATTGAAGTAGACTTTTCTGTAAGTTTTTATTTAAATTTCCCCAGCATTTCAGTAATTGACTGTTATTTTCTAGTACATGAAGTGTAAATAATCCACAAATAAAATTTCGAAATTTTGTCCAATGTTCTTTAACATGTTTAATAACAAGTATCAAACATGTCACAATTACGTAACATGTGTCAAGATATATATGTGTTTTCTGAAATAAAGGGTCATGGTTCATAAGATTAACCTTTAGTTTTAATAAGTTGTCCTTAAATTTCTCTTGAATGCCTTATCACACCTTTTCAAAAATAGGACATTATTGCTTACATGCCTCATGTAAGAATAGATATTCTAGCATGAATCCCTGACAAGCGAGGAAGGATATTATTTTGCGTATGTTATATTCATATCTTGTTTACTCGTAGAAACATGACGATGCATACAGACATAACATTCCAGTATGACATAATTAATGAGATAATGACAGTGGCTTGAGTTTGAACCTTCGAAACTCCAAATAACTTCCAACCAACTTGATGAAACAACCAAGCACTTACTTATTGGCTACGTATTTATTTACATGACTCTATTTTTTTTCCAGATCCAGACCTTGTGTCTGCTATGTGCCTTTTGGCAAATGTAAGATTTCGTCCAGAGGATTCACTGAACAAAAAAAATAACTACCCAATCACCCAAGACCCATCTGAAAAACAACCTAAATGACGTATTTAAAAAAAATCACCTCTGAATGGCATAAAATACAAAAAACAAACAAAACCCACTAAGTATAGCGTATGATACTGCAATTTTTTCACCCTTAAATGGTGTGACCTGTAATATTTTCTACTGCTATTTTCAATACTTTACACTTTTAGATTCCATGGTCCGTATTCCAGAAAGGTGTTTAGCTAAATCAACGTTTTATTTCTCGTCAACAGCATGACTCATTGAACTGTTCTGCTTGAAAGCTGCAATGATGCGTATCATTCCTGGACAGTTGGATGTTCGGTTAAACAATGGTTTAGCTAAAATTCTTTCTGGAATACGGTCCCATATCTCTAGAAGTAAATTAGAATTTGATGTAAGATAACAACCCTAATTCACCTTTTTCTTGGTCACGCTATGCATGCAGCATTATGCTTGAGTGATCCCCCGGGGGATATTACAAATTTATAACTAAACAAACGCAATACTGCATTAAACAATGTTTTAATCTGTTAGGTTTTTGATATCGAATTATTTCCATTAACTCTCAAACTGGGTTCGAATATATTTTTCTATACGGAAATCAAACCCAATCGTTCTACCACCTGGCCCCTTTCGATTCTACCCTTTGAATCCGCCATTGGTCTTTATTTTGTTTTAATTTCACGTAAAAGGTGTGTGATTTTCAGTATTGCCTTATGTTTTTCAGACATTATTACCAAGAATTCCTTGCAGCCTTACTTTAGTGCAAACTAAGTTCTACAGTTAGAATATAGGTCGCTACTCTTTACGGACAATTTCTACGGGTCATAAAGAAAACATAGTTTGCCACATGAGCGTACGGAGATGTTAACACGCCTCAACAACTATTTTAATTAGATAAAAAGAGTGGAGCAGCTGTTTGAGGTCATATCTCGTGGTTGTCAATTTGTACTTAAAGAGTAATACAACGGTATGTGTTGTTTTTGTCTTGTAATATACTACTAGCATAAATCAGAATCAAAATCAGAATCAGAAGAGTGGCTAACTTTTTCTTTAATTACAAAACGTCTACTGGTTTAATGTATTTTTTATGTGAATAGCGGAATATAACACATTTGAGTTTTGCTTTTGATTTTGTTGTGTTTTATATATAAATGTTCAAAAATAAATCTGAAAAACAAAGCTCTATATTGAAATATTTCAAGACGAAGTTGTTTTGAAAATGTTGCTAACTAACTGTTTATTCAATAATATAAGTATAAGATTTAAAGGTGAAATAAATATTATTCCGGATTATGTAAACTTAAAAAATGGTTAGAGTTTATTGAAATACAGTAAAAACAAAATGCCCAAATAGCCATATATATTAATAATACACCACGTAATAAATATTATCTTACAATATTCTGTGATGTAATTAAAGGTCTTTTCACACCAACGACAAGTTCATGGCTTGCACATTAAGATGTACTTTGGAACAGCGGGATCATTCACATGTTCAAATTGCTCCGGTTTCTGATTACTCTTCTGATTTGGTATAATCTGAATACCTTTACTGACTACCCGTTGCAGCAAAATGTCACCTTGACAGAAGCATAATGAGGATGGAACTTAAGATCACATAGCAGTGAACAGAATGACATTAAATCTCTAATAACATTCAATCTTCTTGGCGCCTTCATACATTGAGACTACAATGTATCAAGACCAAAGGGTATCAGGGTCCACTACACTCGCGTTTTCATTCGAAGCAAGAAGCTCGAAACTTGAAGCGAACCTATCTAAAAAGACTTGGCTAGGTGATCTTTTTTGGTGATTAGCATTTAAAACACGGCAAATTTAACTGCTCTTCTAAAAGCCAACTTAAAAAAGTAGAAGGGGTATAAGTTTATAAGTGGAAATATGTGAAACCTGACCAGAAAATTTTACATCCAAATATTTGACAAAGCATAACTTTTATTCTACACTATGGATTGAAATAAAACAAACGGTATCTAAAATTTCAATTCATAAGTTATAAAATGCAACCACACAATTTCTATCTGTTAAATCTGATAAAATGACACGCTTTTTTTTCTGGGACACCCATAAAGCAAAACTATGGAAACACCGGTGTATCGGATTCCCCACACAAGGATGACTAAATAGTAGATGGAATCGAACTTGTTGGAAATAAGTGAATACAATATTCCTCAACCTTTGCATAATTTAATATGAGTCTTATAAAGACTGCTTTTCACTTGACATTAGAATTTTACTGTCTTTGCAAGTACCATAACCAAATTTTTCAATATTTATGTTAATTTGGTTTAACTTTTCCTATGTCAAGTTTCAAGTTACGTTTTGAGATTAAAATTTATAAATGGGGACTTTTCTTTGAGTATATATTTGTTTTCACAACAATCCATGTTTTCTTTAACATCAAAATTCGGCAGCATTGATTTTACCGTAAGTTGGTTAAAGGCTTTACTTAAACCGCAGCTGTTAACGATCGTCAGTAACCTATCACTCAAGATAGATTCAAATGGTGGGTTGCTATTAATCACATCGCGGCTCTGGCTTCAATCAATCACTTCAGATACATTAAGGAATATCTTGAGGTAGCAATTACCTAATGTTACTTGCAAGTCTTGCAAAATGTTTAATAACTCTCATGTCAAGTCACGTTTCTACTCTTTTAATACAACTGATCCCTACATTATTGTAATTTAACCTTTCTAAGGTATCATTGCCTTTCTGAACTGTTTGTCCATAGTTGAAGTTTGAACGATGATACTTAATCCGATTAGCAATACTAATTTTGTTTGCTTTCATCATGTTCATGAACATATATGACACTGCGTTAATGTGATAAGGTAACCTCTCTCTATACTGCAGACGGTCATCTTAAAGTAAAATTGGCCAAGAACATGAACACAGATGATCTTTAAAACCCAGTTAAACCTTCCCAACTGATAAAAAGGAATGTTTATCTCAGATTTATTAAAAAGAAAACACTATCACTTATACTTAATGTAGTAATAGTATTGTGTTGTATTGTTATATTTTTTGAACCACTCTGTTTTGATAAACAACTTAAAACTAAGTCTCTTCATCTGATAATAATGGCACTATCGTGTCAAAATCCATTTTAAAAACAAATAGAAATTTCTAAGCATTTTTATAGTACATGTCATCTAGTTTTAAACATGTCCTTAAATCTTCTTTGAACTGCTTATACAGAATTTTTTAAGAAGAGGGCTCATTGATATCCTTTCCAGTCATGTGCAGACAGACATCCTGACATAATTTGAGGATGTGTCTATGAAAAACAAAAAAGGAAATATGAGACCACACTAAAGTTGACATCCATGGCATTTCCCATATGATATACTTAATGAGAAAACGACGTTTGCTTGAATTTGAACCTCGGGTTACTCTAAGTTCAAAGGTAGTTTTCAATTCTCGGTTTTAAAACCAGTGCTCAATGACGGTATCTCTTGTCATTTCATTTCTGGACAGTACAATATCTCCCAATACACCGTTATTTTATCATATGAACCTGAGTCTAAACTTTTACCCCGCTCTATAATTCATCTCATTTTTTTTTTAAATTACGTTTCAGTGTGTTCCTGATAGCTCTATTATAGGGTATTGCAGTATTTTAAACAAACAAAATATATAGTCTCAGATGTATTTTGGAAATAGGTTTTGGTTCCCATTCCCAAAAAATATTCACTTTATAGCTAATTTTGTTGACATGTGTAAATACCCGTTCAAGCTACCTTAATAAGTTTTATTTTGTAGAACAAAACCCCAGAACTAAGCACGAAGTCGAGATTAGCACTAAACCAAGTGGTAATGAATTACAGTAATGAATTAAATTATTTTGGGAGCTAAAGATTATCGATAGAGAAGTATTTCCATTCAATTTCAAATGGAGGTTTTAATGCGTTCATTTCCTGTACGAAAATAAAGTGTCTCACCACCAAGCTCCTTCCATGGCTATTGACAGAATACAAAATTTTTAATCTGCCGCTGGCTTGTATTTTGTTTTAAAGGGGCATTGGACAAAATTTCGAAATTTTATTTCAGGATTATTTACACTTCATATGATAGACAACAATACTTAATTAATAAATATCGGGAAAATTTTGATCAAAACCTTCAGAAAGTCGTAAATGTTGATTTTTATTTTGTTTTTTGATCTTGGGTATAAGGATATTCTCTAAACGTATTTATTGATGCTATATATCTAGAAAGAGCCAAAGATTCGTTTGTAAAACATTCCATTCACATCATAGTTTGCAGATAAATCAAAAGAAGTTTGAAGTTTGTATTAGATCTCATGAAAAAGCAAATTTTCAAAAATTCAACTATAGAGGGCAGTATTTATCGTTGTCGACAACGATAATTAGAAATAAAAAAATATTTAAATATGTTGATATAAAGGGTTTGAATTTGATTTTGAAACTTTGCATACTGTCATTATTACTGCAAAAATCTCAAAAAGCATGGGGAAGGTTTTGGGATTATGCTGAACTTGTCCAATGCCACTTTAACTACAAGGTACGTGATTCTCAGTGTTGTGTTACGACCCAAAACAAGGATCAAGGTAAGAATTAACCTTTCGGGTTCGAGCTAAAAGCAAAGCAAGAATAAATACACTGTAAGACAAGATTTTATCAACAGAATATTAAAACAACAATTTATTTAGTATACAAGTAAATAAACAGTGTAAATATATCTTATCTACATATTTTGTTTACTCACGAGTGGCTTCTGACTTGAACAAGCTAGCTAATGATATTCCATGGTAAAGTCCTTTATGACATCTGTACAAATGTCCAAAAATCCAGATCCAAAACGGTACAAAATGTCCGGTACCTCCTTCCGAATAATGTTCACAGTTAATATAAAATCGATTCACGATCCAGCAACTTAACTTCTCCACTATAACAGCTATCCATAAAAGTGCTCCGAAAAGGCAGCAAAATCATATACTCTCATCCAATCTGCTTTTATCTCCTCCAAAATATCTTAATCCAAAAAGCTCACTCTGTAATAGCTAACTTCAAAGCTGACTGACTCCAAATATACAAATCCATCTCCTTTTATACTCATTTATATCTATCTGGAAAACCCTCTTAATTCCACGCCATTCTAGCAAACATAGCAAAGAACATTCTAGGCCAATCTTACAAGAGTAAAGGGAAATTCCCTACCGTCAAAACAAACTTGTTTACATATAATACACAATAGCTTCTTTGTGCTCTAGTAATTAATACCACATCTCACTTCCTAGTAATCCTTTGTTCTCAATGGGGGATATACCTACTTGACCTTTATATGAACCCCTGTACTGCAATGTTTACTAGAATAAGTTTGGCCAATTCAATATTATTTTTGACTTATCAAATAGGCCATAGCAATTCCAAATCATGTCATACATTTTACACAAGTCTTTATATTATTAATTTTGCCAAAATCGGGGGACTGTCACAGTTGTGTGATATGTTTTCAGTACTTGAATCACCAAGATTTATTGCAGTTATGCTGTTAATATACACAACAAGTTCTATACTGTATAAAATATAGGTCGTCACTCTACACGGCTCATTTCTGTGTACCATAAAGAAAACATAGTTTGTTACATGAGCGTAGAGAGATGTTGATACGCCTCAAAAACTTTTTTGATTAGATGAAAGAGGTTGCCAGCTGTTTGAACGATTCTTTGCGATTTTAGACTTAGAGTCATGGGACGTGTTTATATTACAATGTGTCTACTAGCATGATTCGGATGATACAGAAGAACAGTTGGTCGATTGTTTTATATCACAATGGTGGATGTGTTGTTTTGTGAAAACCTGATGCCACGTGTTCCAGGCATTTCAGCTCCTGATTTCGATGCAAAGGTCCTTAAAATCTGTTTCACATGAAACTTTGCCTACAAGGTATAGGTATAGGGCACATTAAGAAAACGAATTTGTTTCGAATTGTTTTTTCTCTGTTTTGAAATGCACCATTCAAACAATAATGCTAAAACCATCGTAAAATTTAGCAAAGAGAAAACTGCGTTCGAGGAAAAAGATAACCTGAAAATTTTCCAGGGGTTGTTCAACTTTCATTTTTGTATGGGTTATCCAAAGAGCCAAAACGCGGGGCTTTAAGAACTTATTCGTTGGAGAAAATAGGGCTAAAAAAACTAAGTTTTCAAGACAAAATAGGGCTTAAGAAACTCTTGGTCCAATTAACCAAGCCAGCACAACTTCATGGGTCCCACATAGGTCCATGGTGGGCAAGTTTCTGGGTCCCATATGGGCTGCCCACATGGAACCCATTTCGTGTTTGGCCAGGGGCCCTGAAGGGTCCCAAGTGAGATAGCCCATATGGGCCCCATGTGGATTTACAAGAGACCTATATGGGCACATACAACATATATTCATGGGCCTAATGTGGGTACAGTGTGGGTCACTAATTGATTATTTACCAAATTATTCAGGGCGTACAGACGTATCGATCTCCTATGCAGTAAGAGGTGGTGTCCTTTGTAGAATACCCAGAGAGACACGGGGAATCATTCTTACTATGACCATTTTCAAGTTAACATGCAAGAGAAAATATGAAGCAAGTCTGAAGCTCAGCAGCTTATCAAATAATGAAGTATATAGATTATCTGGTGTCATTTAAGAAACTTCCAGTTGCAAATAATTGAACATGAAACTGGATTGTTTGTCAACTTTATTAGCATCAGAATTGATATATAGTCTAAATATACAAAGAAAATATATCATTCATAAAGATAAAAAAAAGTACTAAACATCAACTTCATCCCAAAAAACATTCACCAGTTAACAAGCTCCTCCCACAATGGCAAGCCAATATAAAGCCCATGATCGAAACCTTTAATAGTCCCCAAATGGGTCCTCGATGGGGGTAAGGGACATAATCAATTTAGACCCGAGCAACTCACCCGAGCCGAGCAAGGACGAGCCGATCTTGTTGCCCCAAGCCAAGTCAATACCTAGGTCGAGCAATCATTATAGATTAGATAGTTTGGTACGTATTGATATTATTCACCATTATATTACTAAATTTGTTGCCACAGATGAGCGAAATGCAAAGATAAGACGATCAATTACTTGGCTTCATGGCTCGGGCGGCCCGAGCGATCGCTCGTCTCTATATTGATTATGCCCCTAAGCCTATAAATTACTTTAGCCTATGTTGATGGATTCTAGCAAAGCAGTTTTTATAGCCCTACAAACATGCATTTTATTGGCTTCCCATGGCACGTCCATTTTAAGTCTCATAGCCCATGTTTAGCCCTGATGTAACCCTAATATAGGCAGTCCACATGGGGCCCATCTTTTTGAAACCCATGTGGGCCCCAAATGGACTACCCATTTTATGCCCAGCTTTGGTTGCCCAACATATTTAACCCTGATATAGCCCATGTGGGTCCCAAATGGGCTACCCATTTTACCCCCAGGTTTGGTTGCCCATACATAACCCTGATATAGCCCACGTGGGCCCCATACTAGAAGCCCAAATGCAGCCTTTGTCCATGTAAGCCCATCTTGCCCACGGTTAACCCAGGTGGGCCCCATGATTCGTGTTGGCTGTGAAGTTAAGGCTTTAGTATGGAATTTTAGCATAGAATTAGACACTAGAAAAGCGACTTCTGTCAAATTTGTTTTATTTGTTGTTGTTGAAAAAGGGTTGTTTACCATATGATAAACATGATGTAATGTGTATTTTAGAGAACGGATGAGCAAGCGTGAAAAGGTCTTAAAAACTCAAGGTGAGTAAAAAAATGCAAAACCTGCAATGCAGTGTTTAACCCACGTCTACCCAGGCTATTTTTTGTAACACGTCTACCCAATGGGGGTTGTTGCAACCCACCCAAATTTTTAGAACGCTATGAACTTGGTTTTGCTATAAATAGATAGGTATGGTCCTCTCCTATCCAATGATACCAAGATCACAAAAATCGGCCAAGGCGTTACGTAATTATGACGTCATAAAGGTCGAAAATCAGAATGTTGCTATAAAAGTTCTAAATGACCGATTTTCGTCGGTTTTTTTGCTAATAAAGAAGGGAAATGATAATTCTAACATGCCCTGCAAATTACAGCTCCATAGCATGCATATATTTTTCAAAATGGCGACTTAAAATTTTCCAGGGTTTCACCAACCCCCCCCTACACCCCAACTTTGACGGCCTACCCTAACCCCACCTTAGGTGGTATCCCCCTAATTTTTTCGTCAAATAGACCGCAAAGGATGTTAAAGAGATTACCCAAATGCCTGTGATCGGTTGCTTTTGCGTTTTTATGCAGCGGTAAAAAAACCCTTAGGGGGGTGCAACAACCCCCCCCCCCATTCCCTTGGGTAGACGAGGGTTAAGTACCTCAAGGTAAAGTAATTATTTTGTAAAAAGGGATACAAAATATGGTTGGCGTTTTGTCATCAAGAACAAATTCATTATTTTTATATCAGCTGTTATATTACGATGTGTCTCAGAAGAGCATGATCTTTCACATATTCACAAGACTTTGGTTTCTGATTTCGTATGTTGATTTAGTGAGTATAATCTTAATACCTGTTACTGACGTAACTGACAAGAAAGTTGTTTTAAAATTTCATCCGGATAGGGATAGTAACATAATAGCTCATGATGAAGATAGAACTCAATGATAATACGAAACGTAAAACTGAATAAAACGCAATATGAAAACTAAAATAACATTCCATATCCCAGGCGCATAGAGACATAGCTAAAAAACAAAGTTGGCAGTTTACAGGTTATTAAGAAGAAACAAAACGAAATCATAACTATTAAATAAATCAATCCAGAATACAAGGTCGAAATGAAATATACCGTAGAATAGCAAGACCAAATTAAATATGGCAAGCTCAACATTTTAGTTTTAAATCATTCCCAGAAAATTTACTACTACATAAAAATGTGCTGATACTACAAAGAAGGGAGTCCATAACTGGCTCTACATAAGTGGCCTCACAAGTACATCAACTCTTCAAGCAACTCTACATGACCTTTTAGTAAAGGAATCAATTACAAATGGTCATGTGAGGTGCTACAATGAAATTCTATCTATGTTTCCTGTTGCAACCGTTAACTGTATCATCTTCGAAATCCAGGGGATGGGTACCATCTTTGATGCAACTCACATCATGCGAAATGTCATTCGTTTTATATCGGTACGCGGTTTGCAGTGTGTGCATGACAGAGAATTATCTTGTACCATTTTGTTTCCGAAATATTCAAAACTGTTCCTCCCGGGATAATATATTTTGTAATCAAATAAACTTCATTGCGATGATCAAGGTTAATCGTTCACTCTTTATAATTATTCAATGTGTGATGGATGTTCTTGATATTTTATATCATGTTGTGGATATAATGGAATATTTAGCAAGTCACTGATTGATCTCTAGTACGGTCTGCAGAAGGTAAGGCGTCTTCATCAGCATTAGCTAGAATTGAGACTGATTTTGCAACTTGATGTTATCTTTAAAACTAAAAGCAAGAAATGTTTACAATTAACTACGTCTTTAATATGATAAAAAAACTTTAGAACAGGTGTCAGTTTACAATGCTTTAACGTTAACTTTTTGAGATTTTGGTACCAAAATATTCCTCGTATTTTTATCATTACCCATGTGAAATTTTACAGCTGAAACATGTCGCGTTTCGGAGATTAAGTGAAAATGTGTTAAAATGATTAATATTATGGTAACCATAATATGATTTACAGAGTAAAGAATAGGCTAATTGAAAATGCGAAATTGCTCATAAAATCAAAATGTTTGTTCCGATTTGACTCACATTTGAATTTGAAACATCTTAAGTGGTGATCTTTCATATGACAGCGAAAACTAAAATTGGAAAAATCGGACCATGAACCTTTAAGGTAGAGCATGACATCATGCTTTGCCATTTACGTAAGTTATAATAACCAATGAACCTTTAATTGAAATGTACTGAAAAATTATATGGGTGGATTTAATATAACGACAGATCTGTTGACAACGATATTTCTTAAACTAAAGCATATCCAAATCTTATATGTTTAGTTGTGTGAAACAACACGCATCCATTCTTGCAGAGACAAGGTTGACTATTAAAATCGTAGATAGTATCAGATTCATCGAAGATAAGTAAATAAACTATCTCACAACCTTCACATAGATTTACTTTTATCGGTGTATAGTGACACAATTGATATAACAACTGTTTTATTTGAATATTGGAAACGGGTTATTTTATATACATTGTACTACGCTCAAACCTATGAAATGAGACACTAACAGACGTTGCATATACACTAAGATCGTTTGAGCAATCTTTAAGTTTGGTTTGACTTTTGTGCCGAAATGAGAGTATTGTATTCGAAAAGGGGATATGTCTGTTGAAGTCAATACCCTCAAATCAAAGAAAAAATGGCATCAAATATGCGTAGTCGTTCTAATAAAGTGCACAAGATGAGTAGAAAGTCGCATTTTTAAAAAATGAGTTAATTACATTTTTAATTTGTCATATTTGTACTTTTGATATGTTTAAACCGCACGTACGAAGATGTCTGTACATCAGCTTTCTTTATATTTATACTTATAGAGAAAACCGTTCTTTTGCGTAGACTTTACCAACATTTGTCCTATTTTCTATGCTTTAATTATTCTATTGGAATTAAATACTTAGTTTTAGATGGTGTAACTGATTTAACCCTGAGCCTAAACACATTAAATATTCAAAGTCACTTTGCTTTGCATTTGTGCAATTGCCGATAAAAAAAGGTGTTAAAACGTCATTTTCTAGATACGTTTGTGTTTAAAGCTTTATATAAAAATATTCTGTACGTATTTTTATCTATGTCAAAATAACCCATCTTTTCTTTAACATCAAAATTCCACCATATTCATTTCTAAAGTTGATTAAAAGCTTTGCTTAATTCGCAAATGTTAACGATCGTCACTAACCTATCACCCGTGACAGATTCAAATGGCGGGTTGCTATTAATCACAATGCGGCTCTGGCTTCAATCAATCACTTCAAACATTAACGAATACCTTAAGATATCAATAACCTGATGTTACTTGCAAGTCTTGTCAATTCTACTTACTCACATGTTATGTCACGTTCTTGGTCTTTTAATAAAACTGATCTCAAATAAATACAATAATGTTTAATTAACCTTTCGATATTATCACTACCTTTTTGAACTACTTGTCCACAGTTGACGTTTGAACGATTGAAAGTCCTTGCAAAAATGCTCTTTTTTGGCACTATATTCAATGCGTATACACCTTAATGCATATTGTAACATGCTGGACATAAACACGAACCCTTCAACGCATCTATAAAGTCTCAACGTTAACAATATACAGAATATCTATCAAGACCTAAGAGCTATTCGTTAATGTAATATTGTGGGTTTTATTTTCTTGTCCTCTACTTAGTATGATTATGCTTAAATAACTTTACCATCAATATTTTCGAAATATTGTTGAGAAATGTAATTCATTGCACACAAAGAAGAGTGCCCTGATCGAATGTGACAGTTATTTAATAATTCTGTATTTCCATTAAATTTCTGATCTAGAGAAATATTTAATGTATTTCTGTTAATGAACGAAAATTTCATTAAAATCTAGTTGCCATACCACCTGACCCTTCCATGCCTGTTGGCACAGTTCTACCTTTTAAATCTTACTTATATTTTGTTTTAACGACTAGGCACGTGATCATGGTGATTTGCATTGTTGCGTGGAATATTTTCAGAACGTGAATCACACAGAATTATTTGCAGTTATATGAAGCCGAGTTTTGAGCTTTATATACGAAATATAGGTCGTTACTCCACACGCACGCTAAAAGAAAACATAATTTGCTACATTAGCGTACAGCGATGTTGGCACGCTTCAAAAACGGTTTTAATTTGATATGAGCAGATGTTTTAACGATTCTTCGCAGTTGTCAGTTTTTACTTTGAGCCATGGATGTCTGTGCTGGGTTTGTATTGTAAATTATCTCTTGGCATGAATCGAAAAGAACAGGAGGAACTGTTTGTCTTTAACATCTAAATCTTAGTTGGTTTATTTAATTGATTTGCAAATAGCAGGATATATCACACGTCTTGGTGGCTTCTGAATTCGGTTTATATGTCTTTGATCGCTGATATGTTGTTAAAACTCTTTATATATCAGGTCTATATCAGAATTAGTACTTTCAAGTCTCAACGTTAACAATACAGAATATCTATCAAGACTTAAGAGCAATTCTATAATGTAATATTGTGGGTTTTATTTTCTTGTCGCCTATTTAGTATGATTATGCTTAAATAACTTTATCAAGATATGTAATCCATTCCACACAAAAAAGAGTTCCCTGATCGAATGTGACAGTCATTTCATTATTAATTTTATACAGTTACTTAAGAATTCATTTCAGTATTAAATCAGTGCCAACTGTATTTTCATTAAATTTTAAAATTTTAAATCTTTAATGCATCTCTTTTAATGAACGAAAATGTCATCAAAATCTAGTTGCCATACCATCAGGTCCTTCCATGGCTGTTGGCACAATTCCCCTTAAATCTGACAAGGTACGTGATTTTCATTGCGTGATATATTTTCAGAACATGAATCACACAGAATTACTTGCAGTTATATGATTCTAAGTTTCAAGCTTTATATACGAAATATAGGTCATTACTCCACACGACTCATAATAGGCACGCTTAAAGAAAACATAGTTTGCTACATGAGCGTACAGAGATGTTACCACGCTTCAAAAACTGTTTTAATTTGATATGAGCAGCTGTTTTAACGATTCTTCGCAGTTGTCAGTTTTTACTTTGAGCCATGGGATGTTAGTGCTGTGTTTGTTTTGTAAATTATCTCTACGCATGAATCGGAAAGAACAGGTCCTGGAGGAACTGTTTGTCTTCAACAACTAAATCTTATTTGGTTTATTTAATTGATTTGCGAATAGCAGGGTATATCACACGTCTTGGTGGCTTCTGAATTCGGTGTACATGTCTTTGATCGCGGATATGTTGTTAAAACTCTTTATATATCAGGTCAATATCAGATTAAGTACTTTCAAATTTTATTATAAGCTCGAAAATCAATATTACTGTTGCAACAGGCAATGTGTCAAAAGTTATGGATAAATGAGAGGTTTTGGAAGCTTTTTGTAGTACATAATGTAAATCCTGCATATGATATAATCCTTTTATTGTGTATTTATTTTTGCATGTCTATGTTTTATTGTACTTTATGAGCACACACAAAAACAAATAAAAGCACCTTAGCACCGGAGCGTGTGCTTTGGTGAAACATAAAAAAGTATGTTATTTGGAAAATAGTTTCAAAGTAAAACAGTAGTTAGATGCTACGACATTTAACATTTCATAAAGCACTTTTGGGGAAGATACTTGCTAAAGGTTTCAATGGACTGCCAAACACATTGATCAAGGTTAAGCATCTGCTTGATATTGAAAACTAAACAAGAACAAAACGGCTTACATAGTTCAAATCTGGTAAATTGATATAGAATAACCAGAGATAAATAAGGTAGGTTTACCAATTTGATATCATTTTGTTAACCAAATTTAGCATAAAAACGAAAGAAAAGATCCCTCAAAAACTGTGTTAAGCAATTTGCTCTGCAGAACAAAATCTGCTCTCATTAAGTACCCTCACAGTTACGACAATTCTTTAAGCAACTCTTAATGTTCTCTTAGTTGAGAGAATCATTACAAAATGGTCTTGTGACGTGCTGCAGTTAAAACCTATCTATGTTTTGTTGGAATCATTAAATATATCAGATTCAAAATTCAGAAGGCGTTGTCAGTGTATGAATGCCAAATCGTGCCAATTGTGTATCTTAGATCAAGCGAAATATGTGTTTTAATCAGTTATGCAGAAATTTCATCAAGTACAGCCGATTTTTTTTCAAAAACAGTCACATCTTGTGATGTTTACGTTTTTGTTCCACCCTTAAAATGGTGCTACTAAAGTTTTTTTAAGTCTAAAAAAATGTAAACCAACATTAGAGCAGTAATATAATCCTAAATATAACTGTTATCAATGGATGATGGATTTTTGAAATCAAGTTTACCTCAACTGGTTGATCAAGGTTAATCGTCTGATCATTAGCAAAATGTGTCATGAATGTTCTTTACACTCTATATTACATGTTTCGTAGCATGTCGCTGAATGATTTCTAACAAACTTAATATTGTTTGATTTCCCCATTTTATCCTTCGTAATAAACAACCTATCTATCCCGAGATAACACCCTATATATTAACTTATATTCTCATCTGCTTGAGAAACAAATAACCAAATGCTATATTAATGTTGAGGCTTACGTTTCACATGAACATTTTGGTATAGATTCCATGTAATTTCTTTTTCTGTTATGTGAAACAAAACTTACCATTTAGTGTAAAGTCTCAACGTTTTATCCAGGCAAGGATCAAACCAAAGACATTTGACTACATATCCAGTATCATGTCAATATATGTGTATTTGAGATTCCACCGAGAGTGATAACTAAATAGTATAAAGTATCAAATTTATTAGAAATATTGAATAAACTGTTCATCAACCTTCGTATAGATTTACTTTTGTCGTTGTCTGGTGACACTGATCTTATTAAAACTGCTTTTTATTTAACTATACATGATATAAGAAACGTTTTGTGTTTACTATGTATATCTAAAAAATTAAATCATTCAATATAGTATCAGATTTATTAGAAATAAGTGAGAAAGCTATTTCTCTACCGTCGCATAGATTTACTTCTGTAGATATCTAGTAACACTAATCTTATAAAAACTGCTTTGTTTTGGGATATTGGAAACGTTTTATCTTACGTTAACCTTTAAAGTTCAATACATCAGACTTTTCAAGATATACTAAGATCATTTGAGCTTACTTATTTGATCTCTGACAAATAATTCCTTTATTCGATTTTCCTGGATTTGGTATTAGTATAAAAAGCACACTTTTAAGTTTAAAATTTGCTCAAAAGATTTGATATATTGTTTTACCAACAATAATGTATATGATACTAAAGTTATAGATCAGTATATGAAAACATTATTTACGCAAATAAATGACTTAACAAATAGACAGGTATGTGATGAGGCCGACGATATGTTACTCCATTCGGCTCATTTCTACGCGCAATAAAGAAAACTTTGTTACGTGTGCGTTCAGAGATATTGACTCGCCTCAAGAACCATTTTAATTTGATATACAAGAGACGGGCAGCTGTTTGAACGATTCTTTGCAGTTGTCAATGTGGCCTTAGAATCATGAGATGTTCAGTACTGTGTTTATCTGCTAGTATGAATCGGGATGATATAGGAGAACATTGTGTCTTGAACTTCAACAACGTAATTTGACTGAATAGTTATGTTGTTATGTGAATAGCAGGATATACCATGTGTTTAATGTATTTCAGCTTCTGGTTTTAGACCACACGACCAGGGGATCAGTTAGACATGAAACGGGTACCCGGTATAAATTACCGGGTACCTTAAATACAATGAATGTAGTTAGGAATAGTAATGTTTCTTAAGGATTTACTTAATACTTATGGTAAAGGATCAAACAGTGGTTTAATGCTTGGTCATGCATACAATTTGCAAAAACGATTGTGGAATTTAGCAGAAGAGAAAACCTCGTTTAGAGTAACCACCCACCCGAAAAAACCCGTTGCGGTACGTGTAAAACGGTTAAGTGCTCCCGGGTGGTAAATATCTAGGAATCTAAAATCATGGTGAAGTATTATGGTTAAATTATTGAAAGGTTGTTATTTTTATATTAACAACAATTTCATGGTTGTTTTTAAACAGCTGGATCTTTCACATGATCAAAATGCTTCAGTTTCTGATTTCTTGTTTTATAAATAGAATACAGGGTGTTCTTATAAAAGCGCAAGGAAATGTGAACTTTCCTTCTGAGAAAACATAGCACAAGTTTCAGGGGTGAAAGCACATCACTCATTGTTGCATTTTTGCAAATTTATTTTGTACCATAACTTTTGAACAAAGTGCTTAAAGTTAATAAAAGTATACATTTCTAGAAAGGAATTTTCACAAGGAACATGATGGTGATGTTGAGAAAATCACGAAAAACACATTTTTTTGCCATTTGGGTTTCCAACCAAGCTAAAAATAACATTTTTTGAAAAAATGACCTAGGAATGGGCATTCTAATTTTAAACACCCACTCGCATGTTGCGTCTTTTTTACTTTTTTGGATTTTGGCAAATTTTTTGATTTTTATCCCAAATAAGGTAAAAAAATGGCCAAAAAATGGAAAAAAGTGAATTTTTGACCTTAATTGGCATGAAAATCAAAAAATTGGCCAAAATCCAAAAAAGTAAAAATAACGCAACATGCAAGTGAGTGTTTAGAATTAAAATACCCATTCCTAGGTCATTTTTTCAAAAAATGTTATTTTAAGCTTGGTTGGAAACCAAAATGGCCAAAAAATGTGTTTTTCGTAATTTTCTCAAAAAATGTGATTTTTGGTTAAAAATCAACATCACCATTATGTTCCTTGTGAAAATTCCTTTCTGGAAATGTATACTTTTATTAACTTTAAGCACTTTGTTAAAAGTTATGGTACAAAATAAATTTGCAAAAATGCAACAATGAGTGACGTGCTTTCACCACTTAAGCAAATTTTATAATTATATAATAGATTATACCCTTGGGTTTTATAAGGTTGATGTTTTGTGTAATTTGGATCTCTGAATCAAAAGTTATTTCATATTTTCAAAAAAACCTAAAAATTTTCATGGTCTGATCTGTAAACATTCACAATTAATGACGTAATGGAGCATGCGTTGAATGGAAATTGCTAAAAATGTCACATGATAAGCAAAAGCATCCTTTGAAATTATTTTATGTCATAAGGATAAAACCTATTGGGTATCGACTGATATTGGAGAGTTTGCGATTTCCATAACGCGAACGCGAACGAGAACGAAAACGTGAGTTTTATTGAAATTCAGCCAACCATTACATGCTTGAACAGTACAGCACACCGTGTATTGCAGAATTTCACGTACACTTTTACGTAAATACTAATCATTTAATCGATATCCTCTGTTGTTTTAAATAAAAGCTATATCAAAATCAGATGAACCATGCAAGAATAATGTACAGACATTCATATCCAGCACTTATCGAGGTTTTATTGCGTTTGGTTGTAAAGATTATGGGTTGCAAACTTCACACTTACACACCCGTAAGTGGGGATTTTCTGATTTTGCATTGACTTCTGTGTCAAAGTTCTACACATCTGCTTGCGAAAGCCAATACCCTGAACGGAAAAAATCAATAATACGTGAATAGCAGCAACACATGTTAAAATTACCGTTTGAAGTGAGTCTTTTTACGTGGCTATTAGTTCAATACCTACGTGAGTTCTATTGAAAATTAGCCAACCATTCATAGATATCATAAGCGATGCATATCATTTCTTTAGCTTAAGAATTTACGCCCTCGATCAGAAATATCTTATTTCATGACCATTATGAGAGGGGGCGACATCATGAAACATTCACAATAGGCAATCGTTGCATGAAATATACATAGGCAATCTATGGTATTGCGTGTAGGCGTGAACCGTTTCTTAAACGTGAGTTAAAAGTGCTCACGTTTCTGTATCCCGTCCCGTGTAACGTGGTAATCGCAATCTCTCTATTAAGCAGGTTGCTGCGTCTGGTTGGTTCAAACTGTCTCGTTCGCTTGATGGGCAAGATGAATCGTTCACTAACTTACTTGAGTTCTTGAACTTTTTTCTCTTTTGTTTTGTCATTAATTTTGTTTCTGTATAAGACTTGTGAGTTATGGTATTATTGGTTTAAATTGTATACTCACCTACCCGATTGTCTCAAAAGAAGTAACGGATTCAATGGGTATGGGAGTATCACGTAGGAAATTGTGGCCTTGGTCAGTAAAGATGAACAAATATCAGTAAATGTTAGGTAAGATTTGTTTGGATTGATTGTGCTCTAATTGGTAGCAGAATACCGTCATATTCTCGAATAGGGTATCCATTCGAACAGAAATAGTAGATGTATGCTCTTTAAAGTAAATAATAATGGTCTCAAAGAAAAAAATATTTTTGACGGATACATTCACATCACACTTGACATAACACATTAGATAGATGGCTAGCTGCTGTTCAAGAAAGTCGGCGTCTGACATAACGAAGACAAATTTCGAGAGACTTTCGCATTCTACGAGGGTCATTCAAAAAGTTCTACATGTTGTATCACAACTTTTGTTCTGTTAAAGGTAGATACTTGAAAAGTGACACAACTATAGCTAAGAATGTCACCTACATATGGTAAAACAATCTTATCGATATCTTTCTAGATTTCTGTAGGTTATCTGAAAACCACAGTTATGAGAGGGGGCGACATCATGAAACATTCACAATAGGCAATCGTTACACCGGAAACGGTAAAATATCTAATGACATTTCACCTGAAATTATATGTGCAGCTTATGAAAAACCATCTGTAAACCCAAAAGTTATGTAAGTTACAGAATAAATTTGATGTGAGAGTGTACCTAACAGTCCAACAAGTCATTTGTCACCGATAAAGTAAACTTGTTACAAACATAAATTACCCAGTATCCCAAAATTTGAAAGGATGTCTTGTACCTTCCCAGGTTTACGAATATCAGCATAGTGTGTTTCTCTGTAGCCTGACTTTTCCAAGTGCGTTTTTATGTAAAAAGCAACAGTTGAAGCTACTACACCACATTTTCAGTCAAAAACATGAATTTGGTTACCTTTGGTATCTACCATGAATTTGTTTTTAAAAATAAAGGTTTACAATGCCACAATTTTGTATCTTGTTTATTAAGGTCAATTTCTTCGTAACCTGTGTCTTTGGTGATTTTAATATTATTGCTGGAGAGGTTATTTGTTCCTATTATTGTTATCCTTGTGAATTACCATTATATGCGGTCTGAGTCAGCTTTTTTAATCTTCCCGCATATTTGTGTGTTCATTCTTATGTTTTACACATTGTTTTTTTACTGAATAGCACTACAACATGGCTATATTATGGCCTTTTTAATTCACTGTATTTGAGCCACATTTAAAAATGTTGCACATATTTTGGCCGTTTCCGGTGTAACGAAACCCTCTGTGGTTTTCATGACATTTACAGAAATCCAGAAAAGATATTTATATGATTGTTGCACCATGTGTAGGGGACATTCTTAACTATATGTGTTTTTTTTTTCAAATTTTAAGTAGCTACCTTCATTAGAACAAAAGTTATGATACAACAGGTAGAAACTTTTTGAATGACCCTCGTAGTAACATTGTCCTAAATAAATATAACATAACAAAATACCACGTCTTTTGCACTCATATGACGATTTGCAGTACAATCATGGAATTATCACTAGGGACAAATGTAGGTTTGAATAAGAATAAGTTCTGTAAAGCAATGTTTTGAACTTTACACAAATATCAGTTTAAACAAGGGAACTGATCTTGATGAAAAATCATCAAGTGCAAACTAAGCGACTGTATCTGTTTACAAGAGTATACCTCACGTAAAACGTATCAAAATGCAATTTATATTCAAACTTTTTTGAGGCCAAGGTTTAATTTCAATATATTCAAACACAGGTTCAACGGAATTTGTAAAGCATTGTTTTGAATTTTACACAAATATCAGTGTAAACAAGGGAACTGCTCTTGATGAAAAATCACAAGTGCAAACTAAGCGACTGTATCTGTTTACAAGAGTATAACCCAAGTAAGAGTTGTTAAAATGCAATTTATATTCAAACTTTTTTGAGGCCAAGATTTCATTTCAATATATTCAAACACAGGTTCAACGGAATCGAAACGTAGTGTTATTTAAATAGGTATTAGGGAAATATCAATCTTTAAAACAATACCAATAGATTTGGTAATATATAACTAAATGTATCTTGGGTTTGTTTTTGGACTGAAAAAGTGGCAATCCGCTGAAGAATATTTGGATTGTTTTCATAAATTTTAAATCATATATATTTTTTCAAGACAGTTATTTCTAAATGGCGGTATAATGCAATAATATTGTCTATGTTTTACCCCCTTTTTTGGTTTTGTTTAAAATGATTTGTATTGTTTGGTTTTTTTAATTTTCAAAATTAAATTCAATTCGATTCAATTGGATTCAATGTTTTATTAGCAAAATTAGCGTTTTGTTTTCTTTACAATATTGAAGTTTTAATGAATAACATCAAGAAACAACAGAAATGTGTTAACCTCTCTTCTCCTACAAATGTGCAACAAATCATATACAAATCCGCTGTTCGCTGCAACCAATGTTAAACATTTCAAATCAATCAACGATGTCTTTCTTATTGATATACCTTACCCTTTACCGGGTCCCCGTAATGACATATCATTTATGGGGTAGTGACAATTTAAGTCATGTTTCTCGACAAAGTGTTAAAAGGTGTCAGTCATAGCGGATATGGATATGTATGACCTCCAAAACAAGTTTACCGGAGCAGGAAGGAGGTGAATGTAAGGGCTCTTTACCTCATAATAATGTTTTATTTTTTATACTTAATGCTAAATATTAGGTCTAGGAACATTTGCCGGTCAAATGTACATGTTCTTCTATATAAAATTACATAATAAAACAGATGGCTAATTTTCATTCTACTTCAAGCAATCACCTTAATAAATACACTTCATACTACTAATTTCGAACTAAGAACACGTCTAAATGACATATCCCGATGTTTTAATCGCCTTAAATGAAAATGTTTAATACACAAAACTATACATAAAATGATGCAGAGCATTATTCGAAAAAATTAGGTTAACGGGAAATATAGCTCAGTTTAACAAATATGTTTAGTATTAGCATCCGATTATGTGGGTTATTTCCGCTAGATATAGGTTATGAGTTTATTGCATTATTCTTTCCCATTATAGGTTTCCGATTCTTCTAGACATTTGTAGGCTGCACATTTACAGGAAACAAACACAACATACAATTGCTGTGAAAAAGGTGTTGAATATATTGTATAGTAAACTAAAAATAATTTATATATGGTCCGCCACCTTGATCAGAAGTGATCAATAAATAGGTTTTTCAGCTGATTGGCCCACTTTTAGATATTAATGCCAATTGACCTTACTTTCATTCCTTTTTTTGTACTGAATGACACCTTGTTGTTATACGCGTTATACGATTTCAAACAATCACAACACCTGAAAGGCTACTCATATAGCCGAGACACGCCCCTGTCATGTGACTTCAGATGGAAGTAATCACAGTCCGCTGATTTTATTTTCCGGGTTGTACAGTTAAGTAAAGGCTTTAACAACACTCACGCAACAGTAGGTCCGTTATGGTCTAAGAAAGGCGGACTTTGGTTCCATTGGGGACCTTGATTACTTTTGGCAAAAGTTTGCAAAGATCCAATCATCTTTTCTACATCATTTGACTGATTGTCTAACTATTTAAATACAACTTATTTCTGTTGTGTTTTGAAACATTAACACCGTTCTTGGAATGTCGTATTAACCAATTAAATCATAACCGGGTATAGACTATTGATGCTAATTTCACAACTCTATACTAAAAGGTTGTTCAGATATAGCAAAGGATATTGTGCCCCATCGTCCTGCGGGAATGTTACTTTATACCGATGAGCTCACAAAAACGGAATTGATAGTGCCCCAAGTAAACGTTTAAAAAATCCAGCTGTCTGTGTTCAATATTTATGGGTATATCCCTTTATAATCCATTAGTATCAAGGGAGATACCCTTTCAAGTCATATTCACATTATACTATTTAATAACTGAACTCATTTGTTTCTTTGTTACGTTTTATCAATTATTTGTACATGCACCTGCACAACTAATTATCTTTTCAAAGCTACATCATGAAGTAGTTTATATTTCCAGTCGCTCTATTAATATCGTTTTTAAAGCCCAACTTCCCCTTCACTGATGTTAGCTCTGAACATTATCAAGACATTGACATGTGGAATACTAAACCACACAGCTTGGCCTCTCTGCCCTGTGCCTGAATATAAACCTTAGGTGATGAAATAGTATGCGACCAACGTAAAACAATATGCTTTTGCGTCAGTGTATTTTTAGTAGCTACTTCATGTTGTAATTTGCTATGTACGCATTATTCATTCAGGTTGACAGTTTACAGTAACAGTGTATAAACATACCATGAACATTTGGAAGGGGTGCCTTTTAAAGCATATAGTAATAAAAAGATTAAACACGAAACTGTTTTCAAGTATTACTTTAATAATCCTGATAAAACTTTAAAGATAACATGTGAACTTGGTTGTTGTTTAAAAAAATAAAGACTATTTAAATCTTCTCATCCTTTTAACTAAAGATTCTATATGTTTGATGAAGTTTATATGTTTTATGAAATTCTATAGCAATAAATTAAACTCGATACGATTCGAAACAACGCAGGGCGTTTTAAATAGTCCTGGCGTGATGAAAAGAGAAAAAAATGCATTCCTTGATATGATTATCTGGATTGAATTTAAACAAAACAATGATATTCCCTTTAAAAATTCTGCTACCGATTTCTTAACGTCAGAGTAAATTGATTATGAAGTTTTAAACAACAATAATGTAGAGTGACGTGCTGTAAAATGTGTATCTGAAATCTATTAATTAAAAAATCACGATTCGTAGGTCATAATGTTTCTAATTAGGTATGCTTTTTTGCAAGGTGATAGAGTAACAAAATAAACAAATCACCAATTTTTGTTTTATTACATTTCCCCTAATTTAATGTCAAATACGACATTCTTTATGTTGTATTGAGTTTAAACAGTTCTCTCAAACAAAAAATGATGACTTACTTGTTATTTCATCCACGATAAATAAGGTTCCCAAGCCCCTACCCTTTCTTGTTTCTGTAAATATTTACATACCTACCATAATCAGTTAAAATCAGCCTCTCTGAATGTTGCCATATTTGAAGAAAAACATCATACTTCTCTTAACTTGTTCGTATTGATTCCACCAAATCAAATGGTGAAAATACATAATTATTAGAAGTACAAACGTTAATCAGGAATTTTCTCTGCTGTTTTTCATTTCACCAGCACGTTTTTGTTTATCGGATTTTTTTATATTTGTGTACTTGTTTATAATTTATTCATCTATTTATTTGTTTATTTATTTACTTATTATCTAATTATTTATCTATTTTATCTATCTATCTATTAATTTATTAATCTGTGTTTATATATCATTTATATCTATTATTGCTTTCTTATATCTTGATAAGCAGGCTATTAAAATAAATTCCCACATTTTCTGTGGTTTGAAATATTAATGATAACGGTTGTCTTAACTTGTTTATCCAGGTAATGGTTCTTCAATTATGCCTTTATTTTACATTGTTAATTTCTCCACTTCATAGTGAAATGTTGCTCAAATATAGCAGTGAAAACTGTGCCTCCTAACCCTTCAGGTATATAACTTTATTTTTATCAACCCCTGAATCGGATTGCTGTTGCCCCTGGTAAACTGATTCTGATTCTGATTCTGTTTTATTATTAAACATTTAAAAACTTCAGCTGCCGATGTTCAATATTTATCAGTATGTACCTTCATAATCCATAAGTCTAGAGAAATACCCTTTCAAGTCATAACCATCCTATATTATTCATTAAGTGGAGTCATTTGTTTCTTTGTGGCAGTTTATCAATTATTTGTGCGTTCACCTGCACCTCTATAACCAATGTGTTTTTCTTCAAAGTGTCATCACACAGTAGTCTCTCTTTTCAGTCGCTCAATCAAATCCATCGTATATACAAGCCCATTCTCCTCTCTCTCTACTGATTTAAGCTTCAGAATTAAGTAAGGCATTGACATATGGAATACTAAACCACACAGCTTGGCCTCTCTGCCCTGTGCCTGGATACAAACCTTAGGTGATGAAATAATATGCGAGCAACGTAAAACAATATGTTTGTGCGTCAAGTTTCGAGTATATTTATAGTTGCTGCTTCATGATTTACTTGCTAGGTGTAGACATGCATTCAGGTCGACGGGTAACAAAAATATCAAATGCCGTAATACACTAGACTTGATCAGGACTGGACTTGATATATTTACACCAAGCATCGTGTTATATAATACTTTTAATTGAAGTAGATGTTGTAAAGGACGATATATTAGTTCTAAGCGATATGCTATAGTTATAGAAAGAGACTAAGTGATGCATTTGGTAGGAGCAGATAATATCTTCTATTGAAATGGACAACTATCTGCTCTTTTGCGCATAATGTGTTTGCAGCACTAGCTTAGCTATGAATAACCCAAGTTGTCAAAATATAAACACAGTTCATATTCATGTTCCTACTCATGAATTATTCACATTGCACAGATTATTTTACATTACTGTTAACCCGTAAAACATGTTCTTTTTCAACATTGAAGCATTTAATCGTAATCAAAGAATATCAATACAAGATAAACTTGCCTTGATTCTATCATCAAAGTAGTACTTTTCAGATTTATGTTCATCATTATCATCAGTCGTATCGGATACACAGCTTTTTAATAGACTTAAGACAAGGTAGCTTGCTCCCATAATATAAATATCTTAGTAGCGAGGGGGGGGGGTGGTCCTAAATGCGCGAAAATGCAAACAAAATACATCGCCGCTCCATAAACACCCTAAACTTAACGTTGCGGGTCAAACAATCAAATCGTCTTAGTCGTTTTCATGCTAATTAGCATAAAGTATTTTTTTTTCGAGGGCGCTGTTCAAATTTGTTTTGCCCATAAAATCAAAACCTAATTGATTTTTGTCTACGTTTATGTCAACAACGTAATGTACTTGCAATGTGTAAATTTGAGACAAATTTCATGCAAGTTTTTGTCGTTTTGAAAATCATCATCTTCTACAAATCCACATGTAGAAATGTATTCTTTTATATTGATTTCATTATCCGTTGCTGAGTTCCAAAACATAATACATTTCTGAAAATGAGGGGCTAACTGTGTCAGCGATCCGACTAGCCAGCGATCCGACTGTTCAAGCAATATTCCTGAATATATTGCAATGTATGCAGTGATATATTATGCACTACACCTTTATCCACATGAAATAAATAATAATATATTCTGTGATTGGATCATTATTCATATGTATTTTATCAGGTATATGATTTATGAAACTGTTCTGACAACACTATCGAGCTAGCGTGTTTTCAAAGATGTTTCCTATTCCTTTATCATGGCGTAAAAATGAACAAACTGGAGATTGAATTTTTTACCGTTATATAACGATACTTTCTTACTCTGATGCACATTATAGCTCAGCTAACGTGTAAATATAATACCGTATGTTATGTTTTTCCAATATTTGATCTTTTTCTCTTATTAACCTGTTATTATTAGTATAAAGGTGAGGCAAATACTTTTGCTAACAGTAATAATTGATTTTGACATATTCACATGCGTAAGAATTGTCTTAATAAAAAATATAAAAAATAATTGCCTTAATATTGATGTTAACGAGAAATGTTCTACATAGCTCAACAGTACAAACTATAAGTTATAGTAAAGCTCATTATGAAAACATGCTGCAATGTAGACAATTTCTTGAAGATATAGGTTTATTACTTTAACATATTGTTCTTTCATGTCATAAACATTTGTTAATACCGGTTGAATAAAATATGACTGGAAATTCAAACACATTTATTGCAACTACGTATATATAAAGTCATTATTATGACGGTGTTTTTATATTTCATAAGTCAAGTTAAATATATGGTATTAAATGTAAAAAATAATAACTCCGTTTGATGTAACATGCAATTACATTTTTGATTACAGTTAAGTAATATTGATCGAGAGTTGCTTTTGTACATTACCCAATAGGAGCTGTTAAAGCAATACTATAAAGTGTTGAAAATGAAGCACCCCCTGTCACCAATGACATTTGATTTCTTTAGCTTACCTGGTTTGTTTTGGATAGATAGTAATACCCTACAAATAGTTTGCCCTAAATATGCTTACTTTTTCTTTTATGGCCATTTGTTGAATTAAATTCGGGATCCCGAATTTAATTCCACGTGTATTAGTATAAGAAAACATGCTGGTGCTTCTCATCCATTTTTCAATGGCAAAACAATTGTTTTGGCAAAATACTCTTGAAAACGCTTTCAGATAGGCACATTCCGTCATTTTATGCTGTTTTTACTACACACCATTTTTGATCAAAATCTTATGGTATTGCTTTAATATTCCATTTAATGGATATCATACACTGTTTTAATTACGCTGGAATTTATAGAAATAAAACTGAATTCGTATTGTAACAATGTTTTATAAATGTTGAATTCTTGGCAATTGATAAAATATATCCCGTCATACTACTGTTGTTGTTGCTGTTGTTGTTGTTGTGGTGGTGGTGGTATCCAGTCAGTAGTCCGAGGCATCCCTGATTGTTTCATAGTTCCCCCAATGCCTGTGGTGGTTTCGAATGAAAAACATCAAGAAACAAAACAATTTAATTACACTTGGAAATATTTTATAGCTTATATAAAAATCATCCCGAAAGTGCACGGCGGGTTGATGTTTAATGAAATCGACATTTCAATGTTGAGGATTTGTTTTAAAACTTGAAGCATTTAATTATATGCAAAATTAAGAACATGTCTTTTTCATCAATATTTTATTTCAAAGATGACAAGTAAACATATTCTATTTTTGATTTTAAGGATAAACACTAATTTACGACGTTTTTATTTTATTAGTTATCTGAACATTTATGTGGGAAATTATAAGAAGCCTAAGGCGATGCATTTTAAGAAAAAGGGTTTGGATTCAAATTATTAATATGATGTATCGCTTTTGAATATTATGGTGGATAAAGTAGTACCACTGTGAAACGTAGAAATGTTGTACTGGAACATGTGAAATGTATACCAATTTAAAAAAATATATATGTATTTTGTTATTATTTTTGTTTGTTTATTTGTTTACATTAATCTGAAATCCAAGTGGATTATAAGATGATCAAACAGATGTATATCAAATGACACTAATTAAGAACATTGTTAGATATTCTTCCTCTGCTGCAGTTATATCGTAAAGATACGTCGTTTATGTCAATCTTTTAGATATATTTTCATTTACACGGTCCGTTTTATTATAAGTAAAACAGTATAGGAAAATATTGTTTAAATTATAAGCACTTTAATAAGTGGTAACATCAAGTTCCCAATTTTGCACAGGCGAAATATCACACTGAACAATACAATGGTAAAATTGTTCAACTCTATATATTATTTATCCTAGTGAAGGTACGATCTTAGCTGGTGTTGGTGCCAGGATGTTTTCAAGGATGGTGTGGATTTTCAAAAAGTAGACCTTTTGGAGGAAACAAAAAATCGTTTTGGTCGACCCTAAACTACGTAATTTTAGTGCTCGTGGCAAAATGACACGCAAAAAAAAAAAAAAAAAACGGTTTTCAGTAGTTTTCTACTTTTTATTTAATTATGGAATGACCTAGATTTTCTTGTTTTGGTGCTTTAGGTGTTTTTTTTTTTGGATGGATGGATACCCCATCGCACCCCCTGGCTACGGGCATGTTGGCTTCCACTTTGAAATAAGAATAAGGGGAGAGAAGGTCATTTTAGTGGCAAAATAACTGTTAGTTTATACCAAGTCGAATGAATAACGCTCAATTAAAATGTAGTTAGTCATCTTAAAGGTTTGCCTAGGGACTTTAGTGTAGAAACAAAAAAATGAAAGTCTCCAAATTTAACTGGATACTATTATCCTTGAAAAATCAAAATGGGAAATAAGGGGATGTTAAAGGCAACACATAATAACACAGACAAGACCCAAGACAGAGGGCGTTGATTGACCCCTCATTATAACCAAAAATGATCCTCTACATGTACTATCCACAAAACATTTAATACCATGTGTTATAAACTCTAGATATGCAAAATTACATATCACCTAACATTAGGATTGTACCTATTTACGTACAAAGATTATATGAAAAAAATGGAAAACCCAGTTACCATTCCTTACGATATAGGATACGCCCTATTAAGTCTTTATGGCGGTACAGAGTCTGTGCAAAAGTCGGTCGCGTTCGTATTCGTTTTACACTCCAATGCAATATTACACGAAAATAATCTCATGCTATCCACAAAAACAGTTACATATCATACCAATATAACACCTCTAAAATTAAAAAAAAAATGTGCGTTGCTAAACACCTTTTAATTTTAGAAGGTATATCTGTTGGAACATCTGCTTGTGACGTCATGGCAATGTATTGCAGCTGTATTTCAAATGTCATGCACATATCAGTATTGTAAACGCAAATAGGAAGAGATATGACATTATTACTAATATTACCTTGAAGATTATGAAACGTAAATACTAAAGAGAACATTAACTCTCACGGTATTAATACACACACGACCTATGTCATCGATGCTGACTTGTTGGTTGAAAGAAATTGGAAAGGCCATAAAGAAATAACGGTGGTTATGGCATCAAGTCCATGAAGTCAAGGTACAGGGAAATAGGCTAATCCTAATTTTGCTCCTGGTATTTTAATTTTGTACTTGCTTCTTGCACATTTTCTCATCAGTTGGCAGTTGCTTTGAACACATCGTCATGTGAGTGCAAGAATGTCGTATCTGCAATTGCTGCCTAGAGTCATAAATTTTGATTGCACACTACATGACCTCCAGTCTTGGGTCAGTGAGGATTCTTGAAATGGTTCGTCACTTGACGTACCATTTCAAGAACCACTGACTTAAGGCAGGAACATGTTGTGGGATTTTTTACATTCTTGTGACAAGGTATAAAATAAATATAACATATGGCAGCCATTGCAGTTACGACTTTCTTGCACCCACATGACGATATGTTCCCTTCATTTTGCTTAAGTTCTCCCCATTCGTCTGTTATATCCTTCATATCAACTGCTTTTACTAACGTTTAACTATCACTTTACTTCTCTTTATACATACATATGTGTCATTAAATGCTAAAACTTATTAGCTATAACCATTGATTATACTGGTCAACACAATTTTTGTTGCAAAGAGTTTGAGAGCTGTTATAGGGTAATTTGGGGTCACTGATTTCAAAAATGGCAGTAGTTTTTGCATATCAGGTCAAATTTTATTTTTATGGGTATGGCCCTATATTGCATAGTATGTATATGCAATGTACATGTATGACAATGCGTGACAACAAAAGAATACTTGTATGATACCGCATTTCTTTTTGAGGGGTCCAGAAAGGCAATTAAATCACTTAAATCTAAATCAAAGCCAAAAAGTTAAATGCAGAATACTGACATAGTCATAGTAACATAACAATACCAGAGTAAAACGTCTCAGTTGGGCAATACGATTTGTCTTAGCGTGTTCATGGAACAGATTTCCTTTTCCTTGATTTCCTGGAGTGTTGCCTATCTGGATATTCTCGTTGGATGCTCCAAAAGTAATCTGCCATCATATGTGTGTCCCATCGTCCCTGATGCCTAACCTTAAATCTTGGTGAAATCGTTCACCATGCTCGTCGCTCACGTCACCTAGGTTTGAAGGAAATCTTGAAATCTTTTTCAGTTGCAAAGTACTTGAGAAGTTCCATTTTTCCTCTTACGATAAAATGTACCATTTGTGCCATCTTGCAGCAAGTTTTTGTCATTAAGTCTAGAAGCTAGATGTTCAAATGGCTCCTTTGATAGGCCCAAATCGCGCACCAAATCATTCAATTCAGACTGATTGAAACAATTAGGTTCTGTGCTTGGAACTTCTACAAAATCAGGGATATGGTCTCTATAAGGTTCAGGAATATCTCTTATAATATCATCTTCATCTTCTAATGATGGCAGTTGCTCAAATACTGGTACAGGTACTTCATCAGAGTGGGGCACAGGACGAATTGCCGAATCAATATTTGGGTAGCTTATTTTGTGTCGAGTTTTTTTTTTAGTAAACCCTGCAGTCTTTACGATACAAAAGTAGCAGTCACTAACATGGTCCTTTGGCTCTCTCCATATCATTGGAATGCCAAAATTAATTCTATCTCTACTTCCCCTTGTCCACATGCGTAATGATTCCACACATGTCCTGCAAACATAATGCGGAGCTCATGCTTTGTCTTGTTCACCAAGTTTGATTTTAAAGTAGGCTAAATATGCTCATTTTTCGAAATCACCAATGTTTCTTCTTTGACTTGGTACGGTAAAAGTTCCACAAATATAACAGAAAGAATCAGAACAGTTCAGACATGTCCT
The DNA here is from genome assembly GCA_000969725.1 of Ophiothrix spiculata. Lineage (NCBI taxonomy): Eukaryota > Metazoa > Echinodermata > Ophiuroidea > Amphilepidida > Ophiotrichidae > Ophiothrix > Ophiothrix spiculata. The sequence continues at coordinate 67,552 of JXSR01S042990.1, read as the reverse complement.
TCGTGATGACGCCATTGTTCATATACCTTCACTTTCACTGAACAATCTAAAGAATCAAGAGAAACATGGCTGTTAGGGTAACTATGTGCAGCTTACACATGAAGTTAGGGTATTGGCATCCCAAACTTCCATAGTTTTAATAACAAAATGCACCTTTTAGTAGTCCCTTAAGCCTTCTCCTTCCAATTTTAATAAATGTGGAATATGTTATAACATAATACTCACTCAGTGATATTATCGAGGTATTACATAACATGTTTTATAATGGTGTTCCATATAATTTCACCATTTTTCATAGAAAAAAAACTTGACCTGATAGGGAAAAACTGATTGCATTTTTGAAATCAGTGACCCCAAATTAGTAAAAAACAACTCTTAAATCTTTTGCAACAGAAAAAAAGTTTTATTTTGTTGGCCAGTGAATTATTAACCCTTGTCAACCCCCAGGCTATTTTTGTAACACGTCTTCCTAGGGGGGGTTGCAGCCCCCCCCCTTAAATTTTTAAAACCGAACTCCCTATGAACTTGGTTTTGCTATCAATAGATAGGTATGGTCCTCCCCTATTTAATGACACCATGATCACAAAAATCGGCCAAGGCGTTAATTATGACGTCATAAATCTCGTTCGGATCGGAAAATCAGGATTTTGGCAAAAATGGCCACCTAAATCAAAATGTTGCTATAAAAGTTCTAAATGACCGATTTTCATCGAGTTTTTTGCAAATAAAGAAGGGAAATGATAATTCTAACATGCCCTGCAAGTTTGAGCTTCATAGCATGCATATATTTTTCAAAATGGCGATTTAAAATTGTCCGGGGCTTCATCAACCCCCTACACCCCAACTTTGACGGCTTACCCTAACCCCACCTTAGGTGGTACCCCCTAATTTTTTCATCAAAATGACCGCAAAGGATGTAAAAGAGATTACCAAAATGGCTGGGGTCGATTGCTTTTGCGTTTTTATGCAACAACAACCCCCCCATGGGTAGACGAGGGTTAGTCCTTTTAAATAACAAGAGTAATGTTTACTTAAGCGTATACTAGCTATAATGACTGTACGGTTACAGTCTATCCGTTTTGCTCTTGACATTTTATTCAGAAGTTCATATAGTCTCTCCATTTTACTGTTGCTCCTGTTACGTAATCTCGTCATTTGGTAGTTGATGATAATACATGGTCTATCCACTGGGAAGTTGTTCTGGAACTTGTCTTTGTCTTGTGATATTTTTTTGCATCACCCCCCCCCCCCCTACAAGTGTTTGTGAACGGTCCCTAAGAAAAATATTAAACACTTGAATCGAGTTACAAGCACTAGGGAAATAAGAAATCCCTTCTACTATTGATCATTTTCATGTGAGATGCTAAAGCTTTTATACCCACACGTGTATAAACCAGTCCGCGCTGTGAAATTCGTAAGTTCTTAAAATGAATTCCGCTGCACAGATTAGTATTGACTTCGATTGAAAAGAATTTCCTTACATAATGTTGGGTAGGTCATTGGCATTGAATATCTGCAAGTGTATTTTTTAAACAAGTAAAAGCAGACTGTTGTTACTCCATACTCCAAATGAAAAGCCGTGAAGAATGCTTACATGTTTTATGTTTGATTCAAATGTTGTCCTGGGGACACGCGTTATTCCAGCAGGCTTTAATTCAGGATAACATAATACATATTATTTTCATCATGACATATTGAATCATTGCCATTTTACCTTCGGGGAAATGCATTGATTAGTAAATTAGTAATCAAAATTCAAACTAGCTCAATAATTCTAAATTCATTAAGCCTGGAAGGAATTTTTATGAAGATATTGATAAGGTATTTTAAGTAAACGATGATTTCATCATACAAAAGTGTTTCCATTGGTAATATTCAATTCGAATTAACTGTACTCGGGAAAATAATAACTGTTTTTTACACCAGTCTGGTTAAAGTTTCCATCTTGTTTACATGCGTTTTTGTTAGGGAGTAGGATACCTATGGCCCTAAATACTTTCTTGAATGCAGTTGGCACCAAGCATTTGACATACTGACATACCAAAATACAAACTAGAAAACGGAAGGGCATTTCAAAACGTGTTATCCAGTTCCCAAAGATCCAACGCCAACTAGACGAATCATGAGCACAGTCTTAAACAAGAGCATTTATAATGAACACTACACTCATCGTTGGGTGTGATTATGATAAGAACTATAATTGGTATGTTAAAAAAACACGCTGACACTTTTCTTAGTTTCTGTTAAAAATTATGTTATATTTTTTCTCTTTTGGAATAATATTTTCAATTCACAAGTGTTAAATTTGTTAATGCTTATAATTATTAACTGTCAGAACACTGCAGACTGATTTGTTAAAATACCGTACATTGCTATTCTAGCACTAGTTAGACTTTCAGCCAGGCATCAGAACGTGATACGCTTTGAATCATTTACACCATAATAATCATCATTCCTAACAGATCCATCATGTTCACTCTATCTGGAGTTGTTACCAATGTACCGACACTGACTCGTGATTATCTATCTATTTCCTTCATCCGTCGACATCAATCATAATGTGCTGATTTAAGAGTGTGTGTCTGAGAGAATCAGACGGTATGGAGAAATGTCGGAAGATGGGGGTCAGCCAATTCCAACCATACTTCAGCAGTATAATATGTATGGATAAGTATTCACAAAAATCAGGATTAAAAAATCTGGCATGACCCCTCCTGGAAGATAAAGTCACCCCCTAAAACGGCCCCAACAAAGCCCTCTTCTGAGACTTAAAAAATGAAAATTATGCACTTTTCTGATCAAGATTTTATATC
>JXSR01S042990.1:46865-58123 GCA_000969725.1 Ophiothrix spiculata | reverse complement strand
TATTCTGAAGTTCCGATTTTCTATATAACGTGCCTCTTTACTTCTGAGGAAGTAAAGAGGCACGTTATATATAATACAATAAAGATCCTTTCTTGCACTTGATATAATATCAAAAGTCAGGACTCACGGCTGTATCTTGAAAATACTATTGTGTTTTCATTTCATTTGATTTACATTAACAAGATATGCTTTGACAAAACGTTGTACATGTATGTTCACTATAAATATAGTGGGAAGTTATGAGACTCGGCGCTATTTTGATTGGGCATGGGTACGTTATTGGATGTATTCTAATTCTACCGATAGTGCATCGAATCTTATCGTACAATAATTTAACACGCACTCTTATCAGTTTGAAGCATTTCATTTGGTATATCCTCTATTTAATCTTTTTGCAATGATTCCTGCTTTTTGTAAGTGTGCACTCAAGGTAATTATTCCATGCGCTAGATAGTTTATATGATTTTTTACATCATAAAAAGAAAGCATGAGTAATTGAAACACTGCTGATGGCAATGTTTTATCAATATAGAAGACTTTGTTTCAACACAAGTTCATATGACGGTTGCCATAGAGTGCATGGAGCCCTTAAACATTCAAGTGGTATAAAGTGATTCCTTATCATCTATCAGAGCTCAAAATCATTCAAGTACATGTCGCATTTGATAACCATTTAAATAATCAGGTAGGAAAATTACTTGACATCTACATATACGATACTCCAATCAATGTCGTTTATTCCAAAGCTTGACGGAAACGTTTGCGAGAAGTAATCTACAACCCGTAGGCATTGCATTTGAAATATTATTCAAGTTTTTTTCATATAGATTATCTGGTTAGATTACTATGTAATATGATTTTATATATTCTGTATCTGATTTTTATTTTGAAATATATAATAACTTGATCGTGTTTATACCATAGTATCGATTATCTTGCTTTTAAAACTGTTCTAATCTATATAAAGTAAACCAATATACATTTATTTAAAATATAAACAATAGCACAGTTAAATTAGATTTGGTTTTAAGATAAAAGTATACTATACTTTTCAAAATAAGTACAATAATGAGTTTCATCATTGATTTTATATGACACAAGAAAATGCAAGAATATTTTTTTCAAAACTGGTATTAAATGTTATGGAAACGTTGCGCGGATATATTTAAAAAATATTTTATCAGAAATGCTAAAAAATGCTGAATGTAAATCTTTTTGCTATGATATTCAGAATTGTTTTTAAACATTGTCGCTCTCTTTTCTAAATATTGGAATACCATTAATATCAGGCTACCATATCAGGTTAAGTAAAATGGTTTTAATATGTTTTTCAATTTTTAATCTAGTAAATGTAAAAAAAAAAGATGTAAAATGTTTCTGCTTTTTTGTGTTGTTTGCATTTTATAGGGCAATGGATTAGTGTTCTTGCAAATGCAATCATATATATCCCTGAAGTGAAACATACATATGATAAACGATTAGTCTGAAATTATAATTTATCCAAAGAAAAATAGCTTTTTTACTATTAGAAAATTGAAGTTGTTCCCTAAGTTGTGTGGTGTTTTATGTATTGAACAAACTGTTGTTTGTATTTTAAAATGTCATACTATATTTTATGGCTACTTATATCTTCGCCAGTTTTGCTAGTAGAAAATCGTTGTTGTTGTTTAAGCAGAATTAATTAATCTTGAGATAAATTAAAAACAGTCTAATGAGTTTAAAATATGTCAGTTTCTTCACACGTAGGTACAAGTAAGGGTACACCTGTATAGCCGGGCTGTATAGTATGCTATTTTCAATTTAGTGAAATTGTGTGTTTAGAAAAACAAAATACCTATGTTTGTTATATGATTCAATTTGTAAGCAGGTCACGTTTAAGGTATTGGCTATAGACATAAACAGCAGACCAATTATCAAATTTATCACTATAAACGTGTAGGTTCCGATCACAGTGTCATCCCCCAGGGCTCAACCGGAAGATTTTATTTTTGATGTCAAATTAAAGCCAATAATTTTCTGAAACACAAAATTAATTGGGAAACCTATTTTCTAACATAACAGCCAGTCCCCAGGGTTGTGTACATTATTTTGCCTCTTAAATGCAAACAAGAGGTAGTCTAGGGATTAAACCTCATAAAAAGCATTTCATAGGGCAATGTCAATAGTTAAAAGTATTATTATACCCATGTTGAAATAGGGGCCTATACCTTGAAATGAAAACATGAATCAAATATTTGAAATGTTCCTACAATCATATTAAATGAAGAAACATGGGCTTGAGTTTGTTTCCTTTTATACAATGTTTCGTTCGTATGATTGAAACTTGCGTTTCATAATGATCAAACGTGATTACTTGGAAATATCCAAAAATAGCGTACATTTTTGACAAGAATAATAATATACATTAACACATAAATACCTAATTTCATTGTTAAACACTTAAATTAACATGACATTACATAACAGGCCATGTTACAAATTCTGAAAAATTGGTTTAAAAACAAACGTGCGATAAGAGTCATATCATCCCAATACAAAAATCTTTTCAGCTTATCCATTTAGTTTCATCAATGTAGCATGTCAATATAATGTCAAAGATGTCACAGGAAATCAATTTTTCATGTTGAATTTCCCGCTGGACCTGCCAATACTTTCTAGACAACTTCCGAAATAACCTGTTTTATTCATTCACAATATGTTGATATATTTTACAGTTCATGTCATTTATATTCAAGACATTTCAGAAAACGAATTCAGATTACGATGGGGTTCTAAGGAGTATTTCAGTTAGAGATCACTCAACTTGAGGCATCTTGTTTGCAGCAATGACGTTTCTTTTAATATAGGAGAAAAACATTAAACACATTGAACTTGAGTTAGAGGCATAGAGGAAATAGGGAACCCCTTATACGTCTGATACTAATTATATGCGATGCTAATGCTTACATTTCCTCACTCCTCTGTGAATTCTTTTGGTTTTTAAATTTCCCCTGTAGAGATTGGTATTTGATTTTGACAGAATAACTGAATATGTTTAAACCTGTATTTCCTGATAGAAATGTAATATTTTTAAAACTGTATTTCCTGATAGAACGTTAAAGTATAAAGCAAATCTAAACAACACTTAGAATTGAAGGCCAGACCAGATGTCTGTAGGTTTTGTTTTATTCTAGTGTTTAACCCTTATAGAGCCGGGCTTTTTCGACCCACCTCACAGCCGGGGGGGGGGCGGTTTCCTCCTTATAAACTCGAAAACCGATTGACGAAACATCACATATAGGGTACTGGTAGATAGCTATTACCCTCACGAGTCCATTAGTACCAAAAAAAATGAAATCGGACCTTGTATGACGTCACAGTGACCTCATAAGTGACGTCGGCCAAAAATCGCGAAAATCACCAAAAATCGCGAAAATCGTGATTTTCGTTATTTTTTCAAGTAAAAGTTGCATTTTTTTAGCAATGATGTGTGTCAAAGTATGCTTACACATGTTCTTTCTCCAAAAAAATCAAATAAATAAGAAAAAACAAAGTGGAAGGGTATCCTGAAAGCAAAAAATTTGTGTGTAATTCCCATTGAAAATCAGTTTTTGGTCGGTTTTTCGATTGACCCAGCGTCCTACAGGTTGTAACAGAAAAAATTATACATTGTTATCTACGCTGAAAGAATAAAGTTATACTTTGTATCCTATTGCCGTTTATTAAGATCAAAAGCCAACTTCTTTAGCTACAAAATGCACTTTGTTTCATCTAAATTGATGGTCTACAAGCAGAGTTATGGCAATTATACTGACCCTACCTTCAAACCACCTGGGCCAGTTCATCCGATTCATTTACCGGTAGCAAAATAATGGCACATAATGCCCTAAATCATCCATACGATGTTCAATAGGATTACAAGGCTGATTTTAGTGTTCCATCTAACAAAGGCAATATAGACCTCTTAATAATGACCTTGCCTGTAGACTGTTGTATTCTTAATGTTGGACGGGACGCCAAAACAATTTTTAAAAGATACCCTAGTTGGTGAGACAACATATCATCTAAATGGCAGAGTCAGAACACAAGCACTTTAAGACTACCCAGATATTTTAAATACAGGTCAAAGGAAGCACGGAAGCACTATTAATTCTGACATTGACTTCTTTAAAACTCAAGTTGTATCAATTGAGCTAGGAAAATTAATTATAATTTCCATATTTCCTTTTGAATGTGAAACTGTGTAAAAACACTGCAAACAGATTATTGCAATGATTTCTTTGCTTTCCCGTTTCCACCAAAGATATCGAGTCTTTGATGCAACTGTTTATGCTTATTCTGGAATATGACCAATATTTTAACCTATGAAAGCACAACTTCAATTATAAAATAAAAATCATTTCTATGAATTTTTCTTATCATATAAAAAATAAAAATATTTAAAAGTTCTTGAACATAAACTGTGCCTTGTGTTATTTTATCTCACTGCATTGTTACTCTTCATCCAATCATGAAAAACTGTTTACGCTGAAAAATGGTGAAATCGGCCCAGGTAGTTTTCACCGGTCTTTACTTAAATGGTCGTAACTTTTGAATCTAAACATTAAATGAGACCATTTAAGCTGCTTCTGGTAGCCAATTAAATAGCCTTTCAAATAAAGAAAAGTTTTTGACTTCAACATTTTTATTTTCCTCATGATATCGCTAACAAGAATGTATAACTTTTTCTGTTACAACCTGTATTACGCAATGCCACTTTCCAACTCTAAGTCCGATTTTCACAAAAAAGGTCTTAAAATAAGCGCAAGGCTTAACAAAAATGTCAAGAAGTTTCAGCGCGAAAAAAATAAGAACAGGCGGAGGTATACAAAAAAATCGGAGGGAGCCGATTCCGCCCTCCCGGCTCTTGTAGGGTTAAGTAAGGACACACATAACATTCAATATACCTTTACTCAGATAAATCATCTTTTCATTTCATTTTTATCACCGCTGATTAATAAAACCAGAACCTAGGAGATCATATCTGGTGATTCATTTTTATAATGAAAATAACATTTCTTCAGTATGAATTTCGGAAGATCGTCCGCGGGAATTTCATTTTATATAAATATATGTATAGAAAGTTTTCCACTGTTACATGTAAGTCGCAGTAGCTCAATATCTCTTTAAACGTTTTAGGCTATGGAAATGTTCTATATTTTCTTAACAGTACATTAACGTTACTTGCTTTCATATAACATATTACATGAGACTGTTAATTAAATTCATTTATGTTTCTTGTTTAAGCATACTTGTAAACATATTTGCTTAGAGACATCCAATACCTTACACAGTAACACACGAGATTATGTAAAAAAAGAGAAAATAGTGAATCATTAAAAACAATGCCTGTGGTGTCTTTGAATTAAAAATGAGACATGAAAAACTTAATTTATACAAATCAAAACAGTTCAAAGCTTTCATGAGTATTAACCCTAAAGTACAAGAAAGAGTAATAATTCTTTTAATGTTGATGATTTGTTTTATACTGGAATCATTTAGTTATACACAAAAAAGAACATGACGTATTTCATTAAGATTTTCTTCCAAAGATGTCAGAAATAAAAGCATTATTTCTTTACATCAATGATGAATAGTAATTAAACGAGATTTTTTTAAAGTTTTCGGGACAATAGGAGAAATTATCAGCAAGCCTGATGGAATGTTTCATTTAGAGAAAGATTTAGATTCAAACTATTAAACCGGTGTGTTAAAAACTATGATAAATGGTCTGGCACAACGAACAAAATTAGAACTGATAGGATAAATGTAAATGCAAGTAATGCAATGGCTTGTTTTGTTTATATCTTTACATTGATTAATATTTGAGACGTTAAATTAAACTTTTGTAGTTTTTTAAAGTTAATTGTTGATTACTTGTCGAAACAGTTTAACATAATTTTTCATCATTGTTCATGAGTCACATATTTCTTCATATTCATCTTTAAAAAAAACTCATGTATATCTTATTTTTGAAGAACATAAAAAAAAAACAGAAAAGATGCTCTAAAAATTAATTTCAAAAAACTTCTTGTAAAGTTTCATCATTTTTTTAAATATAAAGAATTCCAATTTACAAGTGTTAGATTTTTAGTGTTGGTAATTACTCAATGTTAAAATACTGACAGATGACTAAATCTTTAAAATGACAAACATCACATAACAAGCGTTACTTAAATTTTAACCAAGGTATCAAAATATGGTACGCTTTGAATTATGACACTAAAATTGTAACAATTTACAAGTGTTAGATTTTTAGTGTTGATAATTACTCACTGTTAAAATACTGACAGATGACTAAATCTTCAAAATGACAAAAATCACATAACAACCGTTACTTAAATTTTTAACAAAGGTATCTAAACATTGCACGCTTTGAATTATGTACACCATAATAATCACCACTCGTAACGTTCATCCATCACGTTCACTCTAGAATTGTATTGTTGGTCATTTCATTTTAACTAATGAATTATCAACCAATCTAAGCAGGTTAACATAATACAATATAAGTCAAACGGTCGTTTCTTGCATTTAAAATATACGCACTAATTTTATTATGAGAATTGTTGTGTTTGTTACCATATCGCTTTGGGTTAAGACATTAATGGCCCGAAGTAAAACATTGACTATAATGATACCAACTATTTAAAGATGGTTTTAATGAGAGAAAAGCCAAACAGAAATGCAATAAAGCCTGTTTGTCTTTCTGTTTGTACTTTTTACTGTCATAATTTTCACCATCGCGAACCATTGAAGTTAATCACTAAAAAAGCGCAAATTGTTAATTCCATCACGTAGTTCATATGTAGGGTGTTGATTTCATTATCGCCTCAGGAATCAACCTCGTTTCTATAATTGATCATTTCAAAAGTCATTGATATGCATTATGCATGGTGTCTGTCAATAGTTATGACAACCGTGAAATCATTTACCTCAACCGGTTCAGTTCAGTGATTCGTATTTAGTGTAGAGCATATTTCCTTAGATTGTTTTAAGCAAGCGTCAACACGGTCAATAGGATTCTTGAATTTATCCTCCTCGTGTTTTTTAAATGACATCTAATTCCACTACGGTCTTTTATACACATGCTAGATGACGTCAGGGGTACAAATTCCAAAAAAATAAGACAAATAATTATATCTTTTATTATAATTTGCGACCTAAAAATAAATATTTTCCCATATTTTACCTAACATATAATTCACATGTATTTCGTTCCTACTTATGTCCAAAATCTGCAGTATCATATGCCGTTTTTAGTAATTTCACACGACTTGTGGTGGATTTGGCTTGTTCTTTTCAAAATACGACATTAGAGTTCTTTTTGGAGAGCTGTGGAGTTTACTGGGTAGCCACTTATGTGCTGAGTGATTGGACATCAACTCGACGTCAAATCACAGCGTCGCAAGAATGAGAGCACATTGATTCGTTGACGCATTGTTCAAAGTGAACCTCAGCATATTTTTACATAAGTAATGTGGATTATGTCGGAAGTTCATCATGTATAAGTGTTTTTAATTGCATACACCTAAATATTGTTACATCAAGACACTTTGTGTTTGATTTGTTCAATACCCAGTGTGCTATATCTATATAGAACAATAGGTTATGGAACTAGAACACTAACACATGTGCAATAAGCATTATAGAACACCTACGTGCGTGCAATCAGAACACTTCTAAAAGTGTCAATAAATAAGTGTTTAACTTTATAACACTTATAGTGTGCTTCTATGTTTTTGATATTGTTGTTTTGTTATTGCTATTGTTCATACAATGCAAAGCTATAAATATAACATCTCACTGTTAAACATTGCTTTTTAATGGGTCTAATATCGTATAAGTGGATGTTAAAGCAAAGGATGTATATGACCGACATTAAACTCCTGTTCTTTGATCGCATTTCAATTTTGACAGCCCCGTTGACCATTTCTACTTGATTAAAGATGTCAAAAACAATGTCAGTTTGGAATACATCAAAGAAAGGTCAGAATTTTATTGGTTTATGAAGCAGTCTTTGGATGCAACTAATGGGAGAAGCGTTTTATAAGCATTGAAAAGAAATTGATTCGTGATAAAATACCCATGGCACGTTCTTATGGTTTTACGTTCTAATTCTTGCTGACAATTAAAGAGTCCATGCAAACACAGGTCTAGTTAGTTTTGAGAGGATTTTTAGGATTTGATAAAGAATCCATCCAAAAAACGTTTTCTTAAAGAAAAAAACATGGTTAAATTGTTTTTTGAGCAATTGTTTTGCTATAAAACATAATCATATGATGTACAAAGACTAATACGACAGGTGATAATATTTTTTTTTGTCGTGACAAAGCTTTTACTAATAAGTGTCTCAATCATGCGGACATTAGAACTTCATGAGTAAAGACTAAGTTAACCTTTTAATGGTACCCTTATTGTAAAGAAACCCTATACTTCTGTTGATTTGCTTGCAATATAAACCCTCTGTTCAGATTTATAAAGATTTCAATTACCCATGGAGAGAATTGGACTGTATTTTTTTGTTAGCCATCATGTTCTGGTTAAAGATTTTAATATGCAGACATATTAGTTAATATAAACCAATTACATTTCTATTACAAGTAATATTAAATTTGAACTCAAAAGATTTGTTTCTTTATAGATTTGAATATAAGATTTTTGAAAACTTTGAACAGGATATATGCTGTTAATGTCATTACTGAACGGGCTAAGTAACCTTTTATTGATATATTTAGTTCCGAAAAAATCATGTTATGTCATTTGTTTCTTGATATAAAAATAGTCTTTTCACCAAGTCTCTTGTAGAAAAATGTGATTGCTAATGGAGAATATTTTGGCTTTGTCTTGCAACTTTTGAAGAGGAGCGTAATAATTGAGATTTGTTCAGAATGTAAAAGAACACTTAAAGGTGTAGAGTGAACGTAAACATATTACACTTTAATAACTCGTACAATTCTATTTTTCTTCTTTAACATTAAAGTTAAAGACAACCCTAAACGTTACATGGCGTCACTATTACTACTACTAGATTCGTCATTGTGACATTTCGATGGTAGCATTAGTTTAAAGTGTCTTCCATTGACTTGCTTGAAATAGAAGCCATCTATCCAGTAGTATAATTTAGTGATTACAGACTGAATAAAGAGATCCAGAGCATCGGATTGCAATTGGAGTACAGTTTCGAAATACATCATGGTTTGGTTACTGATGTTGTTTTAGTTGATATTGAGACTGACCCATCAAGGATATATTTACATGTCAATCAATGTTAACAGACGGACTCAAGCAATCCAAGATCATCAAAATGGTATGAATAGGCTCAATTAAGATGAAAGATTAACCTTCGTTTTCCTAAGCCTTTTTTGTAACACGTCTTCCTGAGGAGGTAGGGTTCTCGTCTTTCCATTGATACCAAGATCATGAAAATCGGTCGAAGCTTTCGTAACTATGACGTCCAAAAGTATTTCCGTACTGAATAAATCATAAATCAACTTTGGGCAAAAATGGCCACTTTTTCCAAAAAATCGTTATAAAAGTTCTAAATGTCAAATTTTCGTCGTTTTTTTATTTTGCTAATGAATTAAGGAATCGACAATTCTAACATGTCCTGTAAGTTTCAAATCCATATCATGCATATATTTTTCAAAATGGCGATTTAAAATTTGTCGAGGTGACAAATCCCCCCTCCCTTACCTTCTGACTTTGACGGCCTACCATAACCCCTCCTTAGGCGGTACCCCCGATTTTGGTTTTCGTCAAAATGTCCTAAAAGGATGTAGAAACAATTACCTAAATGCTCAGGGTCGCTTTATTTTTCGTTTTGGATGCATCCTTATCATCAACTACATATTCTTCGGATTAAATTGCTCCTTTTGACTTTAGTACACATTTTTATATTACCAGTCTCGTTTCAGCTTTAGCTTCAGCTTTAAAATAATTGTTTGCACATACTTTGGCTTTGTCAAAATATCCCATATTTTCTTTAACATCAGAATTCGGCAACATTGATTTTTCCATTCACTTGGTTGAAGGGTTACTCTATCCGCAGCTGTTTAACCGTCACTAACCTATCATTCATGACAGATTCAAATGGCGGGTTGCTATTAATCACATCGCGGCTCTGGCTTCAATCAATCACTTCAAATACATTAAGGAAAACCCTGAGATAGCAATTACCTGATGCTACTTGCAAGTCTCACCGATTTCTACTTACTCTCATGTCCTGTCACGTACCTGTTCTTATGATCGAACTGATCCGTATATAGGTTAATGGTAAATAACCTTACCATTTGGAAAGGGCGCTTGTCCGTAGTTAACTTTTGAACAGACAACGAATCCGGTAAATAAAACTGTTAATACTGTATATGTGACCGTCCAGCCCAAAGCAGCAGTAAATGCCAGCTCTTGTCATTTTCATTTTTTCTAATTATTGACAATGCTTTAAAGATTAAAATGACACCTTAATGAACTTCACACGATTTCCAGAAGTCAAGTTATGGTCCGTCGAAGGTTGTCAGGGAGTAAAACGTATAACTGAGATAAACACGTTCAAAGATTAGAAAGCCCTATATTTTCTGTTGATCGTCTTAAGAATATGCCAATTTATTTCATATTTCATATCATTTTCTTGAAATGAAAATTTGCTGGTATTTTTGTAGAAAGCACTGAGAATGTGAATCTGTCAAAAAATCAATTTCGGCAAATCATGACCTTGACATGTATTTTCACCTGTAGCGCAAAATGAAGTTTCTGGCATTTACTGCTCATACGGACTAGAAGGTCACATATTGGCATAGAACACAAAAACGTTTAAAGCTTAGAGCACAGCGGTAACCTTTATTACATAACATATTTAATTTGGGAGTTATTTTCAATATAAAATCTAGAGAACTTGAAATTCACAAATTTGTGGAAACGTGATTGTGATTTTAAATGACATTTTTTACATTAATAAATGCTATCAGAAACCAAATATTAATTGGTAAACGAGGTCATAACAAGTATCAAACATGTCACAATGACGTAACATGTGTCAAGATATATATGTTTTTTCTGAAACAAAGTTTCATGGTTCATGCGATTAACCTTTCGTGTTGATTTCATTATCGCCTCAGGAATCAACCTCGTTTCTATAATTGATCATTTCAAAAGTCATTGATATGCATTATGCATGGTGTCTGTCAATAGTTATGACAACCGTGAAATCATTTACCTCAACCGGTTCAGTTCAGTGATTC
>JXSR01S042990.1:27643-44788 GCA_000969725.1 Ophiothrix spiculata | reverse complement strand
GTACTTAAAGAGTCATACAACAGTATGTGTTGTTTTTGTCTTGTCATATGCTACTAGCATACATCAGAATCAAAATCGGAAGAGTGGCTATTTTTTTCTTTAATTACCAAATTCTACTGGTTTCATTATGTTGTTATGTGAATACGGAATATAACACATGTGAGTTTTGCTTTTGATTTTTGTGTGTCTTGTATATAAAAATGTTCACAAATGAATCTAACAAAGCCAGAAAAACAAAGCTCTATATTGAAATATTTCAAGGCGAAGTTGTTTTGAAAATGTTGCTAACTGACTGTTTATTCAATAATATGAGTACAAGATTTAAAAGTGAAATAAATAAGCATTATTCCGGATTATGTAAACCTAAAAAATGGTTTAGAATTTAGTGAAATATAGTGAAAACAAAATGCCCAAATTACCATATATATTGCTAATACCCCACATAACAAATTTTATCTTACGATATGTTGTTAAATAATTAAAGGTATTTTCACACCAACGACAAGTTCATGGCTTGCACATTAAGATGTACTTTGGAACAGCGGGATCATTCAACATGTTCAAATTGATTCGGTTTCTGATTACTCTTTTGATTTGGTATAATCTGAATACCTTTATTGACTAACCGTTGCAGCATAATGAGGATGGAACCCGGAGAGGGGGGGGGGGGTGTCTACTTAGTACTAAATGGGTTATGGGGGCGTACTGCAAATTTGGGTAGCAAAAACCAGGCTTTATGATATTCTAATCGCTCCTTTTTATTCGCAAGATGTGCTATTTTGATGGGTTATCTTCTCAAAATGTTAGATCATTTTGCCAAAATATAGCAAATTTGAACAGAACAAAATTTAGAAGATTTGGTTTGGTATATGGATGAGTCGTGTTTTAAAATTGGTAGTTGGATGGGTGGCTTTCCAAATTTTCCGTAGGCACGTCCCTATCTGAACCAAATTTGAGTACCCCCTGGGATGGAACTCAATAAATAAATCCCATAACAGTAAACAGAACTCCACAGAATCTCTAATGATATTCGATCTTCTGGGAGCCTTCATACATTGAAACTACAATGTATCAAGACTTCCAGAAGCCAGTCGACGACCGGTTGTTATACGACCATATCACCTTGCGGCTTGTATACGATGTCCTCAGTCATGACCGATCGGTGACCGTCCGGGCACCAATGTCATACCGATGTAATACCGGCGTTGCAGCTTCCTTGCGATTACATGACATAATACGACCATGGTATCTGTTTCAAAAAGGTTTTAAGTCATATAAAATAAATTTAGGTAAAATTGTTTCACCAAAAGATGAACTGCTCATTAACCCTAAAAGAGCCGGGGGGGGGGGCCCCCCCTCCGGAATTTTTTTTATACCTCCGCCGGTTGTTATTTTTTCGCGCTGAAACTTCTTGACTTTTTTCCTTAAAGCCTTGCGCTTCTTTTAAGACCATATTTGTGAAAATCGGACCTAGGGTTAGGATTTGGCGTTCGGTAATGGCACGCTGGGTCAACCGAAAAACTGACCAAAAACTGATTTTCAATGCAAATTACATACAAATCGTGTTTTTTGTTATTATGATACACTTCCACTATGTTTTATTGTATTTATTTGATTTATTTAGAGTAAGAACATGCCTAAGTATACTTTGACACACATTATTGATAAAAATTGCAACTTTTGCTCGAAAAAATTGCGAAAAACCACGATTTTGGCGATTTTTGGTGATTTTCGCGTTTTTGACGCGACGTCACTTATGACGTCACTGTGACGTCATGCAAGGTTCGATTTCAATTTTTTTTGTACCAATGGACTTGTGAGGGTCCTAGCTATCCACCAGTACCCTACACTTGATGTTTCGTCAATCGGTTTCCGAGATCGGAAGGGGGGGGGCGGAATCCGCCCCCCCCCCGGCTGTGAGATGGGTCGAAAAAGCCCGGCTCTTTAAGGGTTAAAGAAGACTCACGTTTTTTTTTTAAATCGATGTGTTGTTTTTTATCACCGATAGTTTCATGTACAATGAAAACAAATCATAAACTAACCTAAATGCTTCAGTGCTGTCTAGTGCGTTCAATCTGAAAAAAGTTACTTAATATCAATATACATACAAGAAAGAAAAGCTATGGAAACACCGTTATATCAGATTCCCCAGACAAGGATGACTAAATCGTAAATAGTATCGAACTTGTTGGAAATAAGTGAATAAACTATTCCTCAACCTTTGCATAAATTTACCCGAGTCGATGTCTAGTGACAAACATTTTATAAAGACTGCTTTTCACTTGATATTAGAATTTCCTGTCTCTGTTAATACCATAAAAAATACCAAAATTTTAAAATGTTCAGGATTTATGTTAATTTGGTTTAATCTTTCCCATGTCATGTTTCAAGGTACGTTTTAAGATTTAAATTTATAAATGGGGAATTTTCTTTAAGTATATAATCTTTTTCAAAACAATTCATGTTTATCTTTAACATCAAAATTCGGCAGCATTGATTTTACCGTAAGTTGGTTAAAAGCTTTACTTTAACCGCAGCTGGTAACGATCGTCAGTAACCTATCACTCAAGATAGATTCAAATGGCGGGTTGCTATTAATCACAATGCGGCCCAGCTTCAATCAATCACTTCAGATACATTAAGGAATATCTTGAGGTAGCAATTACCTGATGTTACTTGCCAGTCTTGCAAATTTTTACTCACTCGGAGTCACTCCCATGTAATGTCACGTTCCTGCTCTTTTTAATAAAACTGATACCTACATGATTGTAAATTAACCTTTCAAAGGTATCATTACCTTCGTGAACTGTTTGTCAATAGTTGAAGTTTGAACGATGATAGTTAATATGATTAGCAATATTGTGTGAGCTTTCATCATATTCATGAAAATATATGACACTGTTCAATATGACAAGGTATCCTCTCTGTCTAATGCAGATGGTGCAAATGATCCCTACATGATTGTAAATTAACTTTTCAAAGGTATCATTACCTTTTCGAACTGTTTGTCCATAGTTGAAGTTTGAAGGATGATAGTTAATCTGATGAGCAATACTAATTGTGTTTGCTTTCATCATGTTCATGAAAATATATGACACTGCGTCAATATGACAAGGTATCCTCTCTCTATATTGTAGATGGTCACCTTAAAGCAATATTGGCCAAGAGCAAGATGCATGAACACATATGATCTTTAAAGCGCAGTTAAAACATCTCAACTGATAAAAAGGACTGTTTATTATCTCAGATTTATTAAAAAGAAATCACTATAAAAGGGTATCGTCTATACCTTACTGTAGTAATAGTATTGTATTGTATTTTAGATTGTTGGCACCACTCTGTTTTGATAAACAACTTGAAAGTATATTCATCAGAAAATAATGGCACTATCGTACAAAAATCAATTTTAATTACAAATGGAAATTTCTAAGCATTTTTATGGTTCATGTCATCTAGTTTTAAACATGTCCTAAAATCTTCTTTCGACTGCTTATACACACTTTTTCAAGAAGAGGACTCGTTGATGTCCTTTCCAGTGATGTGTAGACTGATAAAAAGGAATGTTTATCTCAGATTTATTAAAAAGAAAACACTGTGAACGGTTATCGGCTATCACTTATACATACCTTACTGTAGGAATAGTATTGTATTGTATTTTTAGATTTTTGGCACCACTCTGTTTTGATAAACAACTTGAAAATAAGTCCCCTCATCTGAAAATAATGACACTATCGTGTCAAAATCAATTTTGATAACAAATGAAAATTTCTATTTTTTTTATAATACATGTCATCTAGTTTTAAACATGTCCTTAATCTTCTTTCGACTGCTTATACAGACATTTTCAAAAGGATTACTATCCCTTCCAGTGGTGTGCAGACAGACATCCTGACATTGATGATGTGTGTATGAAAAACAAAGAAGAACATATCAGGTCTATTTACACAGGCCATACCAATGTTAACATGCATTGCATTTCCCATATGATATGATTAATGAGAAAACGACGTTGTCTTGAATTTGAACATCGGGTTACTCTAAGTACAAAGGTAGATTTTAATTATTGGTTTTAAAAACAGTGCTCAATAACGGTATCTCTTGTCATTTCCGATGTAGTAGTTTTTTTTACTTATGTTTTAGTGTGTTCCTGATAGCTCTATTATTGGGTATTGCGGTATTTTAAACAAACAAATTACTAGTATATAGTCTCAGATGTATTTTAGATAATTTTTATCTTGTTGATACCTATTTGTAGTACACAAACTCCAGAACTAAGCACGACGTCGAGATTAGCACTAAACCAAGTGGTAATGAATTACAGTAATGACTTAAACTATTTTGGGCGCTAAAGATTATCGATAGAGAAGTATTTCCATTCAATTTCAGAAGGAGGTTTTAATGCGTTCATTTCCTGTACGAAAATATTAAGTGTCACACCACCTGGATCCTTCCATTGCTGTTGACAGAATTCAAAATTTTAATCTGCCGCTGGCTTGTATTTTGTTTTAACTTCCAAAGTACGTGATTCTCAGTGTTGTGTGATATGTTTTCAGTACGTGAATCATCTGCAGATTTATTGCAGTTATGTTTTTTATATACACAACAACTTTTATACTGTATGGAATATAGGTCGTTACTCTACACGGCTCATTTCTGCGCACCATAAAGAAAACATAGTTTGCTACATGAGCGTACAGAGATGTTGATACGCCTCAAAAACCCTTTTGATTAGATGAACGAGATTGACAGCTGTTTGAACGATTCCTTGCGATTTTGGACTCAGAGTCATGGGACGTGTTTATATTACAATGTGTCTACTAGCATGACTCGTGATGATACAGAAGAACAGTTGGTCGTTTGTTTTATATCAAAATGGTGGATGGGTTGTTTTGTGAAATCCTGATGCCACGTGTTCCAGGCATTTCAGCTCATGATTTCGATGCACAGGTCCTTGAAATCTGTTTCACATGACATTCACCTACAATGTATAGGTTTATCGGGCAAAACAAATTTTTTTTCGGAAAAAACCTCTGTTTGAACTTCACCATGCAAATAATATGCTAAAACCGTCTTAAAATTTAGCAAAGAGAAAACTGCGTTCGGGGAAAAAGATAATCTGAAAAATGTCAAAGGGTTGTTCAACTTTCATTTGTGTATGGGTTATCCAAAGAGCCAAAATGCGGGGCTATATTACGATGTTTTTTCTGAAGAGCATGATCTTTCACATATTCAAAATGCTTCGGTTTCTGATTTCGTATGTTGATTAAGTAAGTATTATCCTAATACCTGTTACTGACATAACTCACGTAAAAGTTGTCTTAAAAGTGCATCCGGGTAGTAGTATGATAGCTCATGATGAAGATATAACTCAATGATAATGCGAAACATAAAACTAAGTAGAACACCATTTAAAAACTAAAATATCATTCCATCTCCCAGGTGCATAGAGACATATATCCTGTCAATCTTGAAGTATGCAACAAGCAGCCGATTAACGCACAGAAACCAATATGACCATACGGAGAAGTAAAATAGCCCAAACTTCTTTAATCATAACAACGTACCAAATCTTGCTGAATATTAAAATGAACTTAAACTCAATGTTTGACCATGTGTAAACAACAAAATTAGCCCAACATAATACCAAAATCATAAACAATTCATCTGAAAAAAATATTAATACGCAGTGATTTGGTTTTAATCAATCCTAATCAAACATTACTAGTCTCTTACACAACACACAACCACCAGTTCACAATGTTGTCGAATACAAGCGATACGCTATGAATCTCGTAACAGAGTCTGATATCTTGAGGCATACTTCAAGGTTTATAGAGTATAGAGTACTGAAAAACAAAGTTTGCGGTTTGCAGGTTATTGAGAAGAAACAAAACGAAATCATAACTATCAATAAATCAATCAAGGATACAAGATCGAAATGAAATGTACCGGAGAATAGCAAGACCAAATTAAATATGGAAAGCTTAACTCTCGTCTACCCATGCAGGCTATTTTTGTAACACGTCTACCCAAGGGGGGGGGGGGGGGGTTGCAACCCCCTAAATGTTTTGAACTTGATTTTGCTATGAATGAAAAGGTGTGGTCATCCCTTGACCAATTATACCAAGATCACAGACAGAAATCAGACGAGGCATTACATAATTATGACGTCTTAAAATTTGTCCACCAAATCAGAATTTTGCTATAAACATTCTAAATGACGGATTTTCGTCGAGTTTTTGCATGAAAAATATATGCATGCTATGTAGATGAAACTTGCAGTGCATGTTAGAATTGCATATTTTTCAAAATGGTGACTTAAGATTTTCTGTGGCTTCACCATTCCCTACACCCAAACTTTGACGGCCTATCCTAACCCCACCTTAGGTGTATGGTTGACGAGGGTTAACATTTAAGTGTTAATATCATTGTCGCAGAAAATGTACTACTACATAAAAATGTTCTGTCTGATACTATATACAAAGAATGGAGTCCATAACTAGCTCCACATAAGTGGCCTCACAATTACGTCAACTCTTCAAGCAACTCTACATGACCTTTTAGTAAAGGAATCAATTACAAATGGTCATGTGAGGTGCCACATTGAAATTCTATCTATGTTTCGTGTTGCAATCGTTAACTGTATCAGATTTGAAATCCAAGGGATGGGTACCATCTTTGATGCAACTCACATCATGCGAAAGGTCATGCGTTTTATTTTGTTTCTAAAATATAAAAAACTGCTACCCCGGGATAATTGGTATTGAAATCAAATATACTTCATTGCGATGATCAAGGTTAATCGTTCACTCTTTATAATTAACCAATGTGTGATGGATGTTCTTGATATTTTATATCATGTTGTGGATATAATGGAATATTTAGCAAGTCACTGATTGATCTGTAGTAGGGTCTGCAGAAGGTAAGACGTCTTCATCAGCATCAGCTAGAATTAAGACTGATTTTGTTAAAACCATAAGCAATAAAGTTTTGTATTTTCACTTAATATATTTTACTATATATTAATTGTCAGGTTGAACATTACCACGAAATTTGTCATTGATAATAAAAGCATATATGGCATTTTATATTTCTTATGACATTTGTCATTTTAGTATCATCTCCTATAACGCAATGTTCCATTGGCGTAGGCGTAGGTAGGGTCTACAACAAAAAAGATGACATAAAGAAAAAAGAAATAAAAAATAGCAAAAAAAGGGTGCAGTAGTCCTAACTACTGCTAATAATACATTTGGTGATCCGTTTGATATAGGCAGATGTCCCTAACGCCAATGGACCCGTTGCCGTTTTGGACTGGGATTTATTGCGTACCCCGGTCTACGCATTTGTGTTCCATAGTTCAGCAGGAACCCTATTTCACATGGGTTATGTTACGCGAACACAAATATTTTATTAAGTAATATCAATAATTAAAGGGACAGATTATTGTATTTATGATTTTTAAGACTATGAGATTAGTTCTTTAACTTTTGATCCTGAATTGCAATACAAGTGTACATAGCCCATACTGAATTAATTTACACTCAATACGAATTGGAACGCATGAGCATTCTCTCGTAAGCTCTTTTGGAAACGCTCAGTAGTTCTATCGGATCAAAGGGGTTAAAACGTTTTCCAAACATTTAATACGTGAAAAGCTGCTTCTGTATTCGACAAAACTAAAATAACAGAATAATAAAAATCATCAACCACATAATTATGTATCTTGTTAAACTGTGGTGTGGGTAATTAGGTTAATGAGGGCAAAATAGTACTCCCAAGTATAACTGTTCTTTCTGAAGCACAGACTTACATATAAATGTGGATGTCCTGATATATAAAGTATCATATGCAACTGATTTAAGTAAACACATTATTTTAAAAATATCGTATACATATGCCTATTACTTCTTCAATCTGGTAAAAAAAACCTTTTGCGTAATGTTTATTTAGATCAGGTTTCATTTTACAATGCTTTAACCTTCAGTTAGAGCATGACATCATGCTTTGCAATTTACTTAAATCGCTTGAGTAATAATAACCTTTGTTACAACTATACATGTATACATATACTGTATATATACTGAAAACTAATATGGGTGGATTTAATATAACGACAGATCTGTTGACAACGGTATTACTTATAAAATGCATATCCAAACCCTATTTAGTTGTGTTAAACAAAACGCATCTATTCTTGCAGAGACAAGGTTGACTATTAAAATCGTAGATAGTATCAGATTCATCGAAGATAAGTAAATAAACTATCACACAACCTTCACAGAGATTTATTTTTATCGGTGTCTAGTGACACAATGGATAAAACAAATGTTTTATTTGAATGTTGGAAACGGGTTATTTTATATACATTGTACTACGCTCAAACCTATCAAATGAGACACTAACAGACTTTGCATATACACTAAGATCGTTTGAGCAATCTTTAATTCTTGTTTGAGTTTTGTGCCAAAATGAGAGTATTGTAATCGGAAAGGGGATATGTCTGTTGAAGTCAATACCCTCAAATCAAAGAAAAAAATGGCATCAGATATGCGTCGTCCCCGGGGGGTGGGTACTCGAAATTTTTTTGGTAGGTATGTTAGATCCGCTATATCGAACATAGGGTCTTGCAGAACGGATTATGTTCAAAAAGAGGGTCTATGGAACTGATTTTTTCCCGAATTGAGGTCTCAGGAACTGGTTTTTTTCCCATAAAAATACGACTATTTGAGCTAAAAATCGCTCAAAATTAGCTTGAAAACATAATAAAATACATTTTTGAACAAAGAAAATGGGGTCTTCGGAACTTGGGTAATCTTGAAAAGAGCATCTTGGGGAACGGAAGAGGAGGCTTGAAAAGGGGTCTCGAGGGCAGCACATACCCGTACCTTCCGTCAATGTAAGTACCCCCCCCCCCGGGGGGCGTCGTCGTTCTAATAAAGTGCATATGAGAGTTAGTCAGACAAGATAACTAGAAAGTCGCGAATTTAAAATCGAGTTAATTACATTTTTAATTCGTCATATTCTTACTTTTGATATGTTTAAACCTCACGTACGAAGATTTAAAAGGACACTTAAAAGGTGCATGTATAACAGGTTTCTCTATATTTATACCTAATAGAAAAACGTTCTTTTGCGTATACTTTACCAACATTTGTCCTATTTTCTATGCTTTAATTATTCCTTAAGTATTGGACGCATAATACTAATTTTTAGATGGTGTAACTGATTTAACCCTAGATTTCCTGAGCCTAAACACATTTAATAACCAACGTCACTTTGCATTGAGTTTTTGAGCAATTGCCGATAAACCGTTTAAACGTCATTTTCTAGAAACGTTTGTATTTAATGCTTTATATAAAAATATTCTGCACGTATTTCCTTTTGTGTCAAAATAACCCATGTTTTCTTAACATCATTATTCCACAATATTCATTTCTAAAGTTGGTTAAAAGCTTTGCTTAATTCACAACTGTTAACGATCGTCACTAACCTATCACCCATGACAGATTCAAATGGCGGGTTGCTATTAATCACAATGCGGCTCTGGCTTCAATCAATCACTTCAGACACATTAATGAATACCTTGAGATAGCCATAACCTGATGTTACTTGCAAGTGTTGTCAATTCTACTCACTCACATGTTATGTCAAGTTCTTGGTCTTTTAATAAAAGTGATTCTAAATAAATACAACGATGATTAATTAACCTTTCGATATTATCACTACCTTTTTTAACTACTTGTCCACAGTTGACATGACGTTTGAACGACTGAAAGGCCATGCAAAAATGTTTTCTTTTTAATATGACACTTTTTTATTCAATGCGTATACACCTTAATGCATGCTGTTAATCTCTGAATTAGAGCATGAACACGAACCGTACAGCACAGCCATAAAGCCTCAACGTTAAACAATATACAGAATATCTATCAAGACCTAAGAGCTATTCTATAAGACTAATGTTATATTGTAAATCTTAATTTCTTGTCCTCTACTTGGTATGATTATGCTTAAATAACTTTATCATCAACATTTTCGAAATATTGTTAAGTAATGTAATTCATTGCACACAAAGAAGAGTATGATCGAATATGACAGTTATTTAAGAATTCATTCCAGTAATAAATCAGTGCCAATTGTATTTCGATTTAATTTTCTAAAGGAATCTTTAATGCATCCCTTTTAATGAACGAAAATGTCAACAAAATCTAGTTGCCATACCACTTGGCCCTTCTATGGCTGTTGGCACAATTCTGCCCCTTAAATCTTACTTATATTTTGTTTTAACAACAAGGCACGTGATTTTCATTGTTGCGTGGCATATTTCCAGAACTTGAATCACACAGAATTACCTGCAGTTATATGATTCTAAGTTTCAAGCTTTATATACGAAATATAGGTCGTTACTATGCACGACTCACATAGGCACACTAAAAGAAAACATAGTTTGCTACATGAGCGTACAGATATGTTGGCACGCTTCGAAAACTGTTTTAATTTGATATGAGCAGCTGTTTTAACGATTCTTCGCAGTTGTCAGTTTTTACTTTGATCCATGGGATGTCTGTGCTGTGTTTGTATTGTAAATTATCTCTCGGCATGGATCGGAAAGAACAGGAGGAACTGTTTGTCTCAAACAACTAAATCTTATTTGGTTTATTTAATTGATTTGCGAATAGCAGGATATATCACACGTCTTGGTGGCTTCTTAATTCGGTGTATATGTCTTTTTCGCTGATATGTTGTTAAAACTCTTCGTATATCAGGTCAATATCAGAATAAGTACTTTCAAACAGAAGTGTGTTATTTGGAAAATAGTTTCAAAATAAAACAGTATAGTTAAATGTTTTAAAAGCATTTTTTGGGGTATATACTTGTTTAAGGTTTCAATGGACAGTCAAACACGTTGATCAAGGTTAAACGTCTGCTTGATATTGAGAAAAAAACCAACCCAACACTTATATAATTCAAATCTAATAAATTAATATAGAATAACCAGAGTTGAAAAAAGTAGCTTTACCATTTCTATTTTGATATCATTTTGCTAAATTACCAACGATAAGACAAAGAAAGGACCTCTCAATAACTTTGTTGAGCAATTTGTTCTACAGAAGTAAATCTGCTTTCATTAAGTATCCTCACAGTTACGTCAATCATTTAAACAACACTCAATGACCTTTTAGTTGAGAGAATCAATTACAAAATGGGCTTGTGACGTGCTGCAGTGAAATCCTATCTATGTTTTGTTGGAATTATTAAATATATCAAATTCAAAATCCAGAAGGTGTTGTCAGTGTATGAATGCCCAATCGTGCCAATTGTGCATCTTAGATCAAGCGAAATGAGTGTCTTAATCAGTTATGCATAAATTTCATCAAGTACAGTCAATTTTTTTTTTGAAAACAGTCACATCTTGTGATGTTAATGTTTTTGTTCCATCCTTAAAATGGTACTACTAAAAGCTTTTTAGGTCTGAAAAAAATTTATACCAACATTACAGCAGTAATAATCCTAAATATAACTGTTATCAATAGATGATGGATTTTTGAAATCAAGTTTACCTCAACTGGTTGATCAAGGTTAATCGTCTGATCATTAGCAAAATATTCGTAGCATGTCGCTGACTGATTTCTAGCAAACTTAAAGTTGTTTGATTTTCCCATTTTATGCTTCAAGATAAACATCCTATCTATCCTGAGATAACAACCTATATATCAACTGATATTCTCATCTACTTGAGAAACAAATAAGTAAGTGCTATTTTAATGTTGAGGTTTACGTTTCACATGAACATTTTGGTATAGATTCCATGTAATTTGTTTTTTCCTGTTGTGTAAAACAAAACTTACCATTTAGTGTAAAGTCTCAACTTTTTATCCAGGCAAGGATCAAACCAAATATATGTGACTACATATCCAGTATCATGTCAGTACGTGCCACCGAGAGTTATGACTAAATAGTATAAAGTATCAAATTTATTAGAAATATTGAATAAACTGTTCATCAACCTTCGCATAGATTTACTTTTGTCGGTGTCTGGTGACACTGATCTTATTAAAACTGCTTTTTATTTAAATATAAGAAACGTTTTGTTTTACTATGTATACCTAGAAATTTAAATCTATCAATATAATATCAAATTTATTAGAAATAAGTGAAAAAGCTATTTCTCAACCTTCGCATAGATTTACTTCTGGAGATGTCTACTAACACTAATCTTCATATAAAACTGCTTTGTTTTGGGTTATTGGAAACGTTTTATCTTACGTTAACCTTTAAAGTTCAATACATCAGACTTTCCAAGATCATATGAGCTTACCTTTATCATTGTTTCAGATTTTGACGTTAGGCCTAAAAAAAAAAGTTGATTCTCCTCTCCGCCCTCCTCACTTTTTTGGTGCCGCATCATTTTGTTTGTAAACACGCTAAAAAGGTGTTACAAATTGGCCTAAATCGTTCAAAAATAAAGACTCTGCTTTCCTTTTGAAAGGATTCTTTTAATTTTTGATGTTTTAACGTCGTAACTGTCGTCAAACCAACATCTGTCTATATCACGTTGAGTTAAATGGCAGTAAATGAATGTGCCGTCAACATCTTCCAAGGGTAAACGTGGATCACTCAGGTTTCCCAATTTAACAATTATGAGATCAACCCAGGCGTTTAAAAGCAATTGTGACGTCATAAAATTCTTCGGGATTTAAGTTTGCCGAAACATTGATTATGGCCATCAAGTCAAAATACTGCCTTAAAATTACGAAATATTAGATGTCAATAAGGAAACGTGATAAACCGTAGCTGTTATGAACAATCCGTAACCCATCACTCATAACATATCAAAGTGGCGGGCTGCTTTTAATCACTTGGCGACTCGGCTTCAATCAATCACTTAAAATACATTTGAGGGATATTTCCTGTAAGTCTTGACTATCTCTACTCTGCTCTTTTGATAAAACTGATCCGTAAATGAAGTGATGTTGATTTCAATGGTATCTGACACCTGAACAGTGAAAATTAATCAAGACAACAATTTGCAATTTACGTTGTCTCATAAAAATTAAAATGACACTGCTTCTAACTGACAAACTAGTTCCCCTTTAAATCAGGGAATACTTGTTAATGTTTTATGTAAATACACTTGCGTAGAACATTAATACGTTATAACCGTACAACTTTAATTAACTAGTATAATTTTCTGATTATGCTTGATCTTGGGAGCAAGTTAAACAAGATCAATTCTGCTTTATTATGAGTACACGTATCTTGAGCGTGGAGTCAGTATTTTAAATAAACTTGTATATGGTTCGACCACGTTCAGATTATCCTACATGACTATACATCTCTGTTACTTTTTGATAATAATTGTTCAATTTATCAATATCAGCATTACAGGGTTTTCTTGAGACTTACGTTAGAGATCGAGATTAATAATACTTCTACATGTCTTTTCATGATATTCGCGGAGCCCTTTTATAGTTTACATCATTTTAAACTACAAAACGAGTGTGACAGAAATATGTTTATTATTATTGGATAATGAACTCTTGAAATACTTTCTACTTGTAGGAAACAAATCTTGAATTTCCGCAATAGTACATTGAACAAATTAAGTTTACCAGATTAGTTCTAAGCCACGTGGTTATAAATTAAACGATTACAGACCTTTTGAGATTATCCGTGGAAATATTTCTGATTCAATTCCAGAAGGAGTCTTTAATGTATTGTCTTTTTTGCAAACAAGTGACATGAAAAAACAATCGTTTTACCACCAGACCCTTTAATGGTTCTTGACAGAATTGTACCGATTAAATCTACCGATAACCTATGTTTTATTTTAACTATAAGGACCGTTATTTACAGTAATGCATGGTATACTTTCGGGAATCACCAAGTTCTATAAACGAAATATATATGTATGTAGTTCGTTATTCCATTCGGCTCATTTCTACGTACAATAAAGAAAACATTGTTTGCTACATGTGCGTTAAGATATATTGACACGCCTCAAAAACTATTTTAATTTGATATAAGAGACGGGCAGCTGTTTGAATGATTCTTTGCAGTTGTCAATTTGGTCTTAGAATCATGAGATGTTCAGTACTGCTAGTATGAATCAGGATGATACAGAAGAACAGTATGTCTGTCTTGAACTTCCACAGCGTAATCTTGACTGAATCATTATGTTGTTATGTGAATAGCAGGATATACCACTTGTTTAATGTATTTCGGCTTCTGGTTTCCACACCACCAGGGGATCAGCTAGACATGAAACAGGTACCCGGTATAAATTACCGGGTACCTTAAATAAAATGAATTTGTTAAGAAAAGTGATGTTTCTAAAGGATTTACTTAATACTTATGGTAAAGGATTAAACAGTGGTTTAATGCTTGGTCATGCATACAATTTGCAAAAAACGATTGTGGAATTTAGCAGAAGAGAAAACCTCGTTTAGAGTAAACCCCACCCGACAAAAACCCGTTGCGATACGTATAGAACGGCTAAGTGCTCCCGGGTGGTATATATCTAGGAATCTAAAATCACGGTGAAGTGTTATGGTTAAATTATTGAAAGGTTAACAACAATTTCATGGTTGCTTTTAAACAGCGGGATCTTTCACATGATCAAAATGCTTCAGTTTCTGATTTCTTGTTTTGAGGAAGTAAATAGAGGGTGATCCAATAAAAGCGCAAGCAAATTTGAACTTTCCTTCTGAGAAAACAGAGCATAAAATTGAGCAATCATATAATAGAGTATACCCTTGGGTTTTATAAGGTTGATGTTTTGTGTAATTTTGATCTCTGAATCAAGTTATTTCATATTTTGTAAAAGTCTTGATTGTCTGATCTGTAAGGATTCAAAATTTGTGACGTAATGGAGCACGCGTTGAATGGAATTTGGTGAACATGTCACATGATTAGCAGAAGCATCCTTTGAAATTATTTTATGGCATAAGGATCAAATTTAATGGGAATCGACTGATATTAAGCAGGTTGCTGCGTCTGGTTGGTTCAAACTGTCTTGATGGGCAAGATGGATCGTTCACTAACTTACTTGAGTTCTTAAACATTTTTCTCTTCTGTTTTGTCATTTGTTTATGTTAAAGACTTGTGAGTTACCGTGTTATTGGTTGAAATTGTGACCTTAACCTATAATACCTTATTGTCTCCAAAGAAGTAACGGATTCAAGGGGTATGGGAGAATCACGTAGATTCGGTTTTTAATTTGGAAATCGTGGCCTTGGTCAGTTAAAGATGAACTTAAAATATCAGTAAATGTTTTGTAAGATTTGTTTGGATTGGTTGTGCTCTAATTGGTAGCAGAATACCGTCATATTCCCGAATAGGGTATCCATTCTAACAGATATAGTAGATTTATGCTCTTTAAAGTAAATAATAATTGTCTCAAAGTAAAATTTATTGCTTCGGTGACGGATACATTCACATCACGTTTGACATAAAACATTAGATAGATGGCGAGTTGTTATCTCGTCAAATGAGTTCAAGAATGACGAGGGATTTGTCGCATTTTAGTAACATTGTCTTAAATAAATATAACATATGGCAGCCATTACAGTAACCACATTTTTTGCACTCATATGACGATCTGCAGTACTATCATGGACTGGTTAATAGGGAGAAATGTAGTTTTGAATATGAATAAGTTCTGTAAAGCATTGTTTTGAACTTTACACAAATATCAGTGTAAACAAGGGAATTGCTTTTGATGAAAAATCACCAAGTGTAAACTAAGCGACTGCATCTGTTTACAAAAGTATAACTCACGTTAGAGGTATCAAAATGCAATTTATATTCAAACTGTTTGAGGACAAGGTTTCAGTTCAATATATTCAAACGCAGGTTTAACGGAATCTTTAAAGCATCGTTTTGAATTTTACACAAATATCAGCGTAAACAAGGGAACTGATCTTGATAAAAAATCACCAAGTGCAAACTAAGCGACTGTATCTGTTTACAAGAGTATAACACACGTAAGAGGTATCAAAATGCAATTTATATTCAAACTGTTTGAGGCCAAGGTTTCATTTCAATATATTCAAACGCAGGTTCAGAGGAATCTTAATGCATTGTTTTGAATTTTACACAAATGCCAGTGTTAACAAGGGAACTGATGTTGATAAAAAATCACCAAGTGCAAACTAAGCGGCTGTATCTGTTTACAAGAGTATAACTCACGTAAGAGGTATAAAAAAGCAATTTATATTCAAACTCTTTGAGGAAAAGGTTTCATTTCAATATATTCAAACACAGGTTCAGAGGAATCTTAAAGGACTGTTTTGAATTTTACACAAATATCAGTTTAAACAAGGAAACTGATCTTGATGAAAAATCACCAAGTGCAAACTAAGCGACTGTATCTGCTTACTCACGTAAAAGGTATCAAAATGCAATTTATATTCAAATTTTTGAGGCCAATCTTAAAAATATATTCAAACACAACGGAATCTAAACGTAGTGTTATTTAAATAGGTATTAGGGAAACATCAATCCTTAAAATAATACCAAGAGATTTGGTAAAATATAACTAAATGCATCTTGTGCTTGTTTTCTGGACTGAAAAAAGTGGCAATCTGCTGAAGAATATTTGGATTGTTTTCATGAATTTAAATCATATATATATTTTCAAGATAGTTATTTCTAAATGGCAGTATAATGCTATAATATTGTCTATGTTTTACCCCCTTTTTTTGGTTTTGTTTAAAATGATTTGTATTGTTTGGTTTTCTTATTTTCAAAATTCAATTCAATTCGATTTAATTGGATTCAATGTTTTATTAGCAAAATTAACGTTTTGTTTTCTTTACAACATTGAAGTTTTAATGAATAACATCAAGAAACAAAATGTGTTAACCCCTCTTCTCTTACAAATTTGAAACACATCATATACAAATCCGCTATTCGCTGCAACCAATGTTAAACATTTCAAATCAATCAACGATGTCTTTCTTATTGATATACCTAACCCTTTACCGGGTCCCCGTAATGACATTTCATTTACGGGGTAGTGACAATGTAATTTGAGTCATGTTTCTCGACAAAGTGTTAAAAGGTGTCAGCCATAGCTGATATGGATATGTATGACCTCCAAAACACGTTTATCGGAGCAGGGAGGAGGTGATTGTAAGG
>JXSR01S042990.1:0-12445 GCA_000969725.1 Ophiothrix spiculata | reverse complement strand
TAAAGGCTTTATATATAACTGTAGCCTTTGTTATTGTAATAGGTATTGAGTATCCATGTAATCTTACCTAAATATGAGTATTTTCCTGTATCTCCAGACATATGAACAATTAATTGCCGACTAATTGATAGGATGAGAGTACCCGAATTGGTGTTCGTTTGTTTTTACGCAGGTCTCCAGTAAGCTTTTTACAAAATTTGGTGGGTTTTTTTTAAATTATTTTTTTTGATGCGAAATATATTAAAAAAAAAAAAATATGCGGGAAATATGTAACTAAACAGAAACACGCACGTGTTACCAGAAACAAACTTGTTTTTTTATTTGGCCTCACAGTATTATCTAAGACAGCCATGATTGATATCTGCGTATTAAAAAGCAAAGAACATAGAATAAACTGGTATGATTATCTTTTATTACAAACTTTATATCTTTGGTTATAAGCATTATAAACAGCAATGTTTGGAAAACAGTAAGAATAGTTTTCATTATAAATATTTTAAACAGAAATTCAAACAGCACTGTTTGGAAACCACTGTTACACGGTTTTGTTGTTCAAAAATCGTTGTTAAGTTTTTTTCCCCCTCAATTGTTGTTTTTCTTCAAATTGCCAGTTTCAGTGAAATAAATGTATGAAAATGACAATGCATATTAGTATTAATTTACACTCCATACGTTCACAATATCGTCCTGCATATCAGATTAGGTAAACCATTCATTAAAACCAAAGAAGATATCAAAGGCTTTCCATTTCGCATTTCTCCTTATGTAATTATTCGTATAAGATATTATTTCAAGCTTTAGTGATGAAATAACCCTGCTGTCCAGCAAATTAAGACTAAGCATAAGGACACCTTGCTATCTACAAAATACATTAATAAAACTGCATCATTTTATACATTTTAAGAATATTTTACAGAAAGCTTCGGTGTATTTTCATTTATCTAAGTTCATTACTATTGATATTAAGCAATTGCACCTGTTCGTGTCTGTCTCTGTAAGTACTCCAGACGCCTTATCGAAACAGGCACTTGTTTACAATATCTTGAATTATAATGGATTAGGCCGCATAAAAAATAAAATTGTTTCTCGTCCCCTCCCTCCTCACTTTTTGGTGCCGCTCTACTTTTTTTTCTTTTCCCCGGTCTTTTTTTGCAAAAATGCAAAAAAGTGTTAAAAATTTAGCTAAATAAATCAAATATCAAGACCCCGCTCTCCTTTTTGCAGGGTTCTTTTAATTGTTGATGTTTTTAAAAACGGAACTGTCGTCAAACCAACATCTATCTATATCACATCGAGTTAAAAGACAGCAACTGAATGTGCAGTCAGCATCAAGGGTAAACCTGGATTATTCAGGCTCTCCCCAAACTTTGAAAAAAAAAACCACATCCCTCGGGCCCCTCCTCAAATTTGGAGAAACAACTTATTTTTTATGCGGCCTTAGAATCGACCTGACATCGTACTCTAAGAGGAGAATTACTAATGTCGTCCAATTAAACCAAAACTGTCCATGCTCCATGTCCAAGCTGCGTTCATAGCAAAGACATTTTTTTTATCAAATGCAGTTTCTCACAGAATGTTGGTTTAATATCATTTATTTCTGTTGCTAAGTATGAAAAACCAGCAAGATATCGATTTATTGGCTATGTGTCAGCTTAGTTAATGGGTTTTGTGGAAGATACGCGATACATTAAGGTCATCTTTAGAAATGTCCATGACGATAAATACATCATTTCAAGCACATTTTACTATAATGAAATTTGTTCAATTAAACAAATTAAATTTTTACAAGAATATAAAAGAAACAAAAAATCAAACTTTACCTTAAAGGAGTTCATTTTTATCGGTTTAAAAGCCCTATTGTTACTTTCACAGAAAATTGACAATTTTCTGTATGTATTATATGCAGAACACTCAATGACTAAATATTTTAAAAACCAGTTTCAAAATATATTTTTTCTGTCGTTATCATATACAACAGAAAGAACAGAATACAACATCTGTTTTAATGATTGTTGTTAAATTGGCGTATCTAGTAAAACATAATGTGGCAAATTGTTAATGTGTTTTTGGTTTTGATATTTTATGAATACTCTTAATGTCAATTACATTATAATACGATACAAATAAACAAACATTTATGATAGTGGATTGATATATTATCCGGTGTTTTGTACTTATAATGTTAACGGTGTGCAGTTGTTTCCCCCAGATTAATAAAAATTGTATTTCAAATTTAAAAATTATAATGCTTACTGTTTTTTATATAATAGCTATGACAACAATGAATTTGAACATTTAATACACATAAATATCTTATTATCTTTTAGAGAAAAAAATGCCAGCACTGTAATTTGTACGGAATTGTAAATTACTGGTAATACCTCAAGTCATACACGCATATTTTGTCATTTTCTGAATAAGCAATAATACACAAAAATATACGGAATTACCTTGTTTAGATTCGTCACCAATGTCCATTATTGAGCTTAATCGAGCAAAATATCAACATGAGGAAAACTCTGAATATAATGTTTTATTTTGTGAACAATATTTAGTGGTGACCAAATGGTTTCTTCAAAATGAGAATAGGATCATCTCTTTAAAAAAAAGACTGGTTTCACCATAAAAAGTTCAAGCATATACATGTTTATCAGTGTTATAACAATTGGAAAATACACACAAATTGCATTATGGTATCTACCATGTATGATTATAATGAAAATATAAATCAGAATGATACTCTATGGTAAAAAAAAAATCCACTATAAAAATCTGTAAATAAAGGTAAATGTCATTAAAAACTGCTTTTCCACAAAAAACCTGTGTTGTAAATATAGCATTGTTAATGGGCCTGATATTTCGACTGTAACGAGTGTTTTTGTTGAAAAAATGTTTATCTATTATTATTTGCCTACTCAATACAATGATGTTTAGAGCGAGTCTTTTTTGTTGAACAAATGTTTATCTATTATTATTTGCCTACTCAATACAATGATGTTTAGAACGAGTCTTTTTGTTGAAAAAATGTTTATTTATCAATATTTGCCTACTCAGTACAACGATGATAACATAAGAACATGGAGCCAAACACCGAGAGGCCGAGTAGTAGCACAGTGGGAAAGGTAAATCAGAAAGCGTGCATTTTGAATTCAAGTTCACGTTCACTGAGAGCATGTGTTAGAGCACATTCATATTTTAAAGTAGTGGTTGTAAATATTCAACGCATGCTTTGTGCATTATGTTTCGAATGCAAACACTCAACGATAAAATAACTGATTGTATTGGAATATTCAATATATGGATATATCAATATTTTCAGTCAATGCCTGAATATTTTGCCCCGGATTTTGCTAACTCTATGATTTGCACTACAAGAGAAGTCTGCAATAATATACAGTCTCGTTGCCTTTCTATGTTATACATTTTCTAAAGTATGTATTTGTATTCCAATGCTCATTATAAAACTGTGAAAACACAGATGTGCTGCTACCCTACTTAAAAACAACGACAGTTTACATTATAAGATTTTAAGAATGTTTCTAACAATATGGTCAAAATAGCCTTTAAATTTAGCACGCAGATGTTTTGTAAGATATATTTTGAAATATATTCTTTTAAATGGTTTGTTTTGGGCCTTGAATTTGTACCATTCTCTTGCTTTTTATGAAACGATTGTTGATGTGATAAAATATATAGCTGCGACCTTTCTAACATTGCTCCTTGCCAACATATTGTAAAACGTGTTTACTGCATCTCACTTTCAGGTTTCAGAGTGTTGTTTTTTAATTCTTATAAATTTAATATGTTGAAAAACCACGAGAGAGGCCATAAATAGTATCGTAAATAGTGACTACTTAATTTGGTATGCCATCTATTTAGAGAATATTTTTGTTGTGTTTTGCTTTTCATCTATAACCTCATAAAAATTGATATTTATTAAGTAATGTGCTCCCGTTCATAGATACAGATGACAATATAAAATCAAAACAAAACAATAAATCTTATTTTTATTCTTATTTGGGTGTTATGCCTTGTAAAATAATGTGTGTTTTGAAGGAGAAAAATGAAATGACATTATCTTGTTTATAAACTGCATTTCAAGTAGTCCGGCTTGTAAAATTTCGTTTATTTCTTAAAACAGCTGTCTACACAGTGCAGGACTCATAATCGGAAGGTTGTGAGTTCACGCCCCGCTAGCGTCAACGTGATGTGAACCAGGGCAAATCACTTTATCACACTTGCCTCGTCCACCCGATTGTATTTTAGGAAACTTTTAGGCTGAATATTACAACCTTAGTGCTGATAGGTCTGTGCCTTTGTCAATACATTGGCTGCAATTGGCCGAGTTTAAGGAGAAGTGGTTCTGATGATAACGGCGTATGGTAATGGCCGACGCTTTGTATCCTTTGGCAAAGGCGCAATATAAATACCGGAATTTTTATTATTATTACTATTATGTATATTATACCGCCGTACTCTCTAGCCGTGTACAAGATTAAACCACACATTCATATGTCGACAATCACAATGATAAACCCAATGAAATCAACGGGAACTTGTAAACTATTTGACTGTGCATGGATGTGTTGAATAAATTCTGCATTTGTTACAAGTTGCGTGAGTTTTCATTGTCTTTGTTTCCATTTCAAAATTATACAGTTCAAAATAAATAAGTCCCCCCCTGGGTGATGACCATTTTTCTTGAAAACGGTTTGACTCTTTAAAGTGTTTCAAACTGTAAAATGTAGGCTGAAAGGTTGCAAATTCAATGGGCAATAAAGTTTTGCTTAACACACAACCTTCTTCTTAAAATTTTGCCATTTGTAAAATTTGGTCAAGAATCAAAAGTTGCTTTTTCTGCCATAGGAATATGAAAAAAATAAATGTCAAAAAACCTTACGAAAAGTCAAATCCATGAATAAATTGTTTTTTGCCTGTGTGGAATAAATTGTTGAGTACCTGCTTAGGGTTGAATGAACATAGAGTGATGTTGTTTTATGGGTGAATTAACAACAAAAGAAAGTAAAGATAATCCCTTTTTATTAGAGTACAGGTAGGTGGTTTTTGTCCTTTTAGAGACTTTGGTCCAAAATAAAAGTGGTTCAAGTGTTGTAGTCTGTTAGAAATTCTAAGAAGAGAGTAGTGGTGATTTTTTTTACATGTAAGATGCCAAGATTAAGCCTATTAGATAGAGCTAGGGCCACAGCCTTTCTCGTTGAAGGGGTGTCTGTTA
This sequence comes from Ophiothrix spiculata, assembly GCA_000969725.1. NCBI lineage: Eukaryota > Metazoa > Echinodermata > Ophiuroidea > Amphilepidida > Ophiotrichidae > Ophiothrix > Ophiothrix spiculata. The sequence goes on along the minus strand of JXSR01S042990.1, from coordinate 7,212 downwards.
AAGAGGTTGCTCGAAGGATGGGAGTATGTAAACAAATTCCAAGCTACAGGAGAATTTAAAATGTAACAAGGCCTGGAAGACCGCGCAAAATTACAGTGCGACAAGACATGTCGGCGGTGAATAAAGCTGAAACACACATCCATTTTTAAGTCCCTGTGAAAGAAAGATTATTTTCATCTACACTTTAACCTGGTGTTCATTCAGCCATAAACCCTTTCAAATGATGTTCCATCAACCATGAACAAGTCTGTTACTGTTTATCTTTACATGTGATAACCATTTGAATACAGTTTATTCGTGGATTTGACATTTCATAAAGTTTTTAAGACATTTCACAATTGTTCATATTCCTATGGCAGAAAACAACAACTTTTGATTCGTGACTAAATTTTACAAATGGCAAAATTTTAAGAAGAAGGTTGTGTGTTGAGCAAAACTTTATTGCCCATCGAACTTGCAACCTTTCAGCCTACATTTAAGATTTTGAAACATTTTCAAGAGTCAAACCGTTTTCAAGAAAAATGGTCATCACCCAGGGGGGGGGGACTTATTTATTTTGAACTGTATATTATTATTTTCGATTTGTTCGTTAATTAGTTATTTGGTATTTGCAGCCACCTGACAGATCTAGTACTGGTGATAAATTAGTTGCTTGGTATTTACAGCAACCCGAGGCTGAGGGATCAGTTAAAGGCGATAATGAAACCACTTATGATACGGATGATTATGTTAGTCCAGAAGAGGTCGTCAGACGAAAGGTAAATGCACACTATCAAATTAACGTGCATGCTGGCCTTTTATTTTTAGAAAATACTCTTTTTTCTTTAAAGATTGTATCTAACTTTGAGAATGTATTTTGAACTCGGTAAAGTTCGATATGTTTTTAAGTAGGTATAGTTTGCACTCATTTGTAGTCATTAACTTATTGTATACCTTCAGAAAACAACAGCTTTGAACTGGCAACATAATTAACTAAGCCTATCTTGGCAGACGGACGATGGTAGACGCGCAGTAAATTGCCTGTTTACCTGACTGTTTACACATATTTGATACGTATTTTTCCGAGATATCGCCCGTATATTTTCATTGCGTAACTAAAAAGAAAAGTAGTTCTTTAAAATAATCAGAATATTTTTTTAGCTTTTTGGGGTCGATGTCCTAACCCCTACGGTTTTGAGATATGCATATGTTTATACTCTAAGTTAGGGCATAAAATGGAATTTTCGAGTTTCATTTAAAATTCAAGTTTTTTGAATGGGAGTTTCAAAATCAAATGATGTCACATTTTACCCCCCCCCCCCTGTATCTTGGCAAATTGATATAATGCATCCACAGATTAGCGACTTCCATCAAATGACGATATGAAATTCGGTACTAATTTGTACACTGACTACTGAGGCTTTAAAACACACTTTTGGAAATTGTTTGGATACTTTTCTCAACTAAGATTACTATTAAAACCATGGATATTTCTATAAGACATGATTTTGTTTTATTGCAGCGAAAGACTAAAGATGATAACAGTCAGCTTAGGCCACCAAGTGAGATAAGAAGAAAGGTACAGATTCCTATGCATTTTCATTTGTTTTACACTTAAAACATGTTTTGGGGACATTTCCTCGTATTTCCGCGTATTTTTTTTAGTAACATAGTATAGCCATTTTTAGCACCTAGATTATAAGGATCTTAAAGGCACTGGCCTAGATTCTTCCCACTAATTTTTTACCTACATATTTTTTTTACATGAATCGGTAGAACATGTTTATAGTTATATTACCTACAAGTAGTTTTCCATGACTTTGAAGAATATTGGAGAAAATTGCAATTCTTTACCTGCTTCAATTTTTTTCGCCGGCAAAGAAAAAGATGTGACAACAGTGTTTCTAGTTTCAAAATTTAAAAATATTTAGTTTCTACACACGTGATGGGTAAACAAATTATTGTTGATGAAATTGTTGCTCTTTTAATATGTATCAAATTTTCTGTAAGAACTTTTTTTATCTGGTAAATCCAGATCTGAGATACAAATTTATGATTCAGAAAACACAAGATAGTCACACCACAATCAAAGAATGATATACTGCAAATTAGTTATCTCTCAATTTGAGCCATTTCTGTGTAATTGTTGTACTTCTTTTGGATTACTACACTTTTAAGCTTTATTTAGAGCATTTCCATAAGTTTTTAATTCTAAGTAGAATCTAGGCTAGTACCTTTAATGTATAAAAACTAGTGATAGGCAACCTTTTTCCTACCGCGGGCCACAAAAGAGTTTTGATATTTTTCGCGGGCCGCACCCAAGGCTTACTAAAAGACCCGTTAACTGGTTATATATATTAAAGTGTTGGACATCATATATTGATGTCCAGGAGGACACTAGTACGCCGTTTTCAATTTATCCTTGGGTATCAAAGAAGGCTCTCCTGACCTAACCTAGACACCGCAGGTGCCAGTTAGATATAAGCAAAACGTATTTCGTGAAAACTTTGTAGAAGACCTGAAACATTTGTGTATTTATAAGGGAAGCTGAGCAAATTTCCCTGCTCATATCTTAATGTTCATCAGTCAAGTTATATAGAATACTACTAGTTATAGGACATCTTTGGCAATTATTTGCAACTATACCCGTCAAAATATCAGCCAGCCAAGTTTTCACTATATACTGTTGGTGAACTCCACTACATCCGATCTTTTCCGACGATACAAAGCATTAACTAATTTGGGATGGATATTGTATATGTTAACCCTCGTCTATTTTTGTAACACGTCTACCCAAGGGAAGGGGGTGTTGCAACCCCCCCTAATTTTTTAGAACGGAACCCCCTATGAACTTGCTATTTATAGATAGGTATGGTCCTCCCCTATCCAATGATACAAAGATCACAACAATCGGCCAAGGCGTTACGTAATTATGACGTCATAAAGGTCGGAAATCGGAAAAATCTGGATTTTGGCAAAATGGCCACCAAATCAACATTTTGCTATAAAAGTTCTAAATGACCGATTTGTTTTTAAGTTCTAAATGACCGATTTTCGTCGGGTTTTTTGCTAATAAAGAAGGGAAATGATAATTCTAACATGCCCTGCAAGTTTCAGCTTCATAACATGCATATATTTTTCCAAATGGCGACTTAAAATGTTCACCACCCCCCCCCCCTTCACCCCAACTTTGACGGCCTACCCTAACCCCACCTGAGGTGGTACCCCCCTAATTTTTTCATCAAAATGACCGCAAAGGATGTAAAAGAGATTACTCAAATGTCTGGGGTCGGTTGCTTTTGCGTTTTAATAAGCGATTACTGTCAAAATTTCCAAGATTAAATGTTAATTCCACATATATTCGCACAATGACTATATATTCTAGAATATGGTCAGATACATTATAATGCAATGACAAGCATACTAAATGTACAATGACACAGTACAGATTGTGTCAAGGAGATTTAAACATTAAAATGACATTTGAAGCATATAGACATGGCTTCATTTATCTACAGTAACAATTTTTAAGTCAATTCCAGTGTCACATATTAACCACGCCAACCAATTCTTTGTCGAGTTCCTTAACATTAAAAGTTGTTTTAACTTATATGTCCTTTATTTAGAGAGTTATCTTATCGAACCACATGACATGTTTCGAAAAAATGAAAAACAAAAAACAAATTTATTACCATCGTTAAGTAAAACATATTTTTGTTACAAGCAAGTCTTTTTTTTTTTCTAATCCATCAATCAAAATGATTACAAGGTTGTAAACCAAAGCGCTTAAATGTCAAACAAAATAACATATTTAATTAAATATATCAATTCGCATAATTGTACTCCTAATTGCTTGTCTGCTCAATGAGATTAACCAAATAGATTCCTTAGCTTAAAGTAACTTTTTGTTTTCATGGTAGTTGCAGATGATTTGCAGAGTTGTCTTAGCAATGTAAGGGGTATTCGAAACTCAAACGAGTATTTTAAATTATCGATACCTGTCAATAAAAATATGTTGTTTCCCAAATATTCGCCAATCTGACTGTATTTAGTAAAAAAATACCGAATATATGAATATTCTGGTATACTATATCAACAGCTGAGCCATAAGAATATTCAGAAACCCAAATATATAAAAAAGTAGTTTGTATGTTTGGGTAAAAGCGCCATTTAGTGTGGGAAGTATTGCAAACCCGTTCCCATTTTATTAGTAAAAGATAAGTTGTAAGTATAATTAAAGTACAATGTCCAAACTTTTGGACAAACATGCTTTGCATTTTTTCAACCATCCTCGTGACTCTGAAATTCAAGGTCAAAGGTATTAGTCAATAAAATGGTAAAAATGCTCTGATTAAGTTTTCATGCATATCAAATTCTTCCCCTTGTCATTAGAAGCAAAAAAGTCAATTACACAAAATACTTATGATTTTCAGTTTTTGAAATATGGTCAAAATTATAGAAATTATAGAAATAATTCTTTAGGCAAAATGCCAAGGATAACCCAACAAAGCCTCTAACGAAGCCTATTGCAATTGGGGTCCAATATCTTTCTTTAATTAATCAGTTTTGGAGGCAGGAGGAAGACCGGAGTACCCGGAGAAGAACCTGAGGAAGCGAGTATGAAATGAAAACCAAATGCACATACAGCGCCTGGACTGGAAATCTACACCGGGACTCAGTGCTGCAAAGCCAGGGAAATACCGCTGCGCTAACCCGCTTTCCCTCAAAAGTTCATTGACCTTTTGGTAACGGGGTAAAATTCTCGAATTGCTCCGATTTCAATGAAAATGGGCTCAAATTAACCATGGCACCATACTGTTTTGAAAACAGTATACTACGATGCACCTACGTGACTGTGCCATGACCTTCCAAACCAAATGGTCAAAGCTCATATATTTTCCTATAACGTCGTAGTCGTCTGCGTGAGTCACTAAACTCACACACGTTTGGTATTTGATATATTTTTCAAGCCCAAAGTGTTCAGCGTACAAGTGGAAGTATCTTTTCACATAAGTGTGGTGCATTAAATTTGGGAAGTCTTTAGGAGCTGGAAAATCGCTAAAAGCCATAGCTTATTTACTGGTGTTAATAACAGTAGATTTGAACACGCTACCCTGCCTATATCGATTCTCTCGATAGCACCACAGCCCTCCAATTCCAGAGGATTTCTCAAAGCATACGGGTTCGAGCCCCTCTTCAAGACACGACTTAATGGCAACTAGCCCGCTTGCTCCTGCGCCGATTACTGCTACTCTTTTCTTTGCCATGTTTACTGAGTTGATGGATGTATACAGAATACCCTGAAATACACCGCGTGATTCTACCGGTATGGTAAACATACTGATTTGTGTTTAGTCAAATGATGAATATACTACGTCAGTTTATTGACCACAATGAATGGAACAAACGTTAGATATCACATTGTTTGAAACTTATTTCCTCTCCTCAACAATTTTGCAATGACTAAAGTTTAGACTAACGTTCGGTTGAAGTTGAACATTATTAAACAATCGTCCATCTGGATGAATGGACTAATGAAAAATTGGCTGTTCGGCAAACATGCAGTTTTTAAATACGGTATCTTTAATAATCGGACAATGCATTATGCCGATAATTTTAATATACATATATATCTATATCATTGCACAACGTAAAATAAAACAGTTAATACAACATTGATATAACAATACAACTTATAAAACGCTTTGACCATTAAGTATTCAAAAACACTTTAAAAACAAAACAAAACAAAATATTTATTTTACGTATGATAATATATTTTATAAAAAGCGCCATTGGATTTTTGTTGTTTTGCTTAGATACTTTTATGCTAATCAATATATTTCTCGTACTTGTTAATTTACATTTCTTAACAATCATAATGAATTGACGATTTGGATGTTAGATGGTTAGGAGATAGCAAATCCCATCACTTCAAGTGGTGTCTTTGTGATCTCATTAACAATTCATCAAACCCGTATAAAACCTAATGAATGTATTCAAAGAATACAGAAAAGTTATAATGATTTTTAACTAATTATTGTATGCTGAGAAATGATTGTTGTTTGAACCCTATAGAAATAGGGACATTTTATCTCCTAGAGCCAAAATAGATGGCGCTATTCATAAAACACGTGTTTTTAGATGTAGGTTGGGTATACTGTTATGTAACAACAATATTAGATATGCAAATGAAACATGTAACATCAAAAACATTTTACTACTCATTTTCAGCCAAAATCGTCACAAATCAAGCAATATAATCGATGATCAAGTAAAATCAATAATTTGAAATGTATATGGCGCCCTCAATTTTCCACAAATCTGAATTAAATAAAAAAACATTTAATATGATTAAAATTAACCAAATTTCAACCAAAATTAATCACATTTTTACACTGGGTTGAAAACTTTATAATGCGATGTATTTAAGTTAGTTGTACTGCTTTTTCTACTCTTTGTGAAGTAAAATATGAAATTTTGGTTAAAAATGAATAAATGTCTCCTTTAAATAGCAGTTTCAAATAGACGGTGTGTTAGGGTTTCATGCGACGCACAGGCTCTTCCGGTTTTCGTGTCCACAAAAAGCCTGGGACACTTGTTATTTATTTAAAATGCATTGGTCTTATATTCTATTTTGTTATTTCTTCACCTCTGATTGTTACTATTGATATGATTTTGAAAAAAATAATACTTTGCCTTTTACCAGTGAAAAAAGGTCATTTTTCATCATATTGTTTCTCTAAAGTTTCTTTGAAGTTTCGAATCAGGTTTTCCAACATTACATGAAACAATCGAATGTCATGATCTGAAAGTATTTCAATTATAGACGTGAGACTCAATATAACAATTGTAATCTCGTAAAGTGCTTTTAGAATTGTGTGCCGAATAAAAAAATGATTGTGAACCATAATAAAAGTCTTTTTAGATAATGAATTAAAATGGAATCTTCACTTTTTATTTCTGATAAAAAAGTTGACACGTAGGTTTAATATTCCATTACTAGTACGTTAGAGATAAAACAAGGAAAGATGAGACGTGGAAAGACTACACTATAAGTCAGAGAATGGTACTCACGGTCACTGAATCTTTAGCTACGGTATTTGGAAATCTAGTTTTATTTCATTTCTTCATTTCGTTTAATGTTAAAATATTAAGGAGAACTTATCGGATAAAAAGCGTCTTATTTCATATCTAGCTAAATTGAATAGAATTGAATTGTTATGTAAAATG
>JXSR01S042981.1:4537-17565 GCA_000969725.1 Ophiothrix spiculata | reverse complement strand
ATAGTGTCAGGTCATGTCACCTATTGGACCACCTTAACCTGATTTAAATACAATGGTATGTATGATAATAACCAAGTAAAATTATGATAATAATAATTATGAGTTATGACCCTAATCATGGGTCATAGGTCACGACCCCAGGTCAACCAACGGTCAAACGCCTTACCTCTTTGACCTCCTTCTTCAGTGCTAGTGCTGCTGCCACTCACTGACCCAGAATCTCGCTTACCCCAACCTGTAAATATATAGGGAGGAAACAACTCAACAAACACACTAAATATGCTAACAAAACAGTGACATTGTTAAATGGTACTTGCAGAAATACCATATAAAACAAAGTTTTCCACGGATTTGTTTGCGATCCACTTTATCGGATTCTTATCCCCTTTACAGCCAAGCAGCAACTACATCAAGATTGCCTCAATCAATTCTTATAGCCACATATGAATATACCATAACCTGCCTGAGAACTTATATATATTTGCTCATGAACCAACCCAAAACAAAGCATTTAATTGCAAAAATATTAAATTGCCTTATTGCATTAATACAAGCCAGTAAAAGCATAAGCAGCATAAATTCTTTAAAATATAACATTACTATTTTGTGCTAAATAAGAATCAGTTAACCACTAGTTGAAATCAGTACAATATATAAATACCATAAGATAAGCCAGCACCCCATAACAGCAGAAGCAGCAAAAATTAAAGAATTTTGGTAACTTTGAACAATTTTGGATTGATGTAGATCAAAATTACACCTGACAAAAACCAAAACACATTATCAGATCAGTTTTAGTATAACTTTAGTATGGATCACATTAAGTTCAATTAATTCAGTCAAGCCAAACACAAAAGGAGTTGCACAAGCCACCCAAATTATTAGCTATACGAGGTCACCAGCCATTAATCTATGAATTTGTCACTTAAGCTTATGTCACTATTACAACTTGATCGGCTTTCAATATAAAGGTAAAGCCAAAGCAGTTTAAAACCAATACCTAGCAACAGTATCTTGAAGTGGCAAAATATCTTAAATACTCCTGTCAATATTCACTATTAGCACCCGAAGAGTTTTGACCAAACTACCTAATTGCATTAAGATTAGGTTTAAAAGCATATTACTTGGAACAGCATTCCCTAATTGAACCTTTTCAGATAGATAATTAAAACACCATAACCAAAAATATCTGACACAATCAATTTGTACCCAATAGCAGCATAAGCACTGATTCATTCCTTGGGACTGCTACCAACTTCTTCAAATCATTGTCTACAAAAACAAATTTAAAAACACAAGCATTCAATGGATAAACTGCACCATGCCTCACATGAATTGATATATCCAAACTCACCCTCACTTTAATTTATTATATGTTTATAATGAGATGGTACCTTAGAGACTTGTGGTTTAAGCAACAATATGTTGAAGAGCCATGGCTGGCTTCTCCAACCCCACATGAAACTTGGTATTAATAAGAACCACCTCTGGCAGCTTTAACATGTCCACTGATCCAATCATATACTTCTTAGAAGTTTTAGCATTAATGTATGGACAAGAATTTCAAGATTAAAAAGTCATAATTTTACAATGCTATATATATAAACACATTTCATGATTTATGGTGACAATGGGCAGAAAAAGTTTGCTTTTTTTTTGTTCTTCTCCATAATTTGTCTTTCTTTCATTTCTGTAATAAGAGATTCAGATTCATGGAATCAAAAATAAGCACAATTTATTCTGTCCATCAACAATATTTAGGGTATAATATCTGTTTAAGCTTTTTCTTAAAGCTCAAATACTTTGCTTGCCTGATAGCTTTCAGAATGTACCATTATTCCAAGCTGACTCACGAGAGGGACTGGTGGAATGTTGCTCATTGTTGCATCATTATTCCACCACAGACTTGTTACATGACTAAGGTCACATGATCAATGTCTTTGATCAGTAATTAGCAGTATTTCTTATTTTTCTAAAATTTGTCGGGGGATTTATTGTGCGCTATGCCTCTCTGATAGGCCTCAGAACACTTTACAGGTGTTCGCTGACCACTGTGGCCCAAGTAAGCTCCATTCCACACCAAGCATCATTTCAGGTTCTGCGGCAACCTCTAGGGGAGTTGAAGATCATCCAATATGCACCATCGCTGCCAGCATCAGCTCCCCAAGTTCCGTACGAGTTTCCTCAAGACAATTAGCAGTTAGTTTCTTGTCCAAGGGAATTTCAAGCACACGCAACTTTTTGCACCAGAGGGGTTCGAACTCCGGGCCTTTCACACCACAAGCGAGCGCCTAACTGTTCGCGCTAACTTGACTGTTCAGCTTTGAGCTACCTTGACTGTATTTCACCAGTCTATCTGGGAATAATGTTACGTTCAGAAAGTTCCAAGTCAAGCACAGTATTTGAGCTTTAAGAAATAGTTAAATCTCATAATAAAACATGTCATCACTAAAGGTAAGTTTACATCAACATGTATGATTACTATTATTACACATTAGAACAGAACAAGCCAATCATACCGTAGGTGGGGACACACAGTAGTCTGAGAGAAGGGGGTTGACAAAAGAAATGGAGAATGAAGGCATAGCTTGGGGGATCATGTAGGAGGCAATCAGTGGCTTGAATAGAGCACCAAAATGTAACATCATCAAATTTTTATGTTTATATTTCAGAATTTTTATAACCATAAAACTCCTGTATTGTTTTAGAGTTAGCAAACGCCTCTTAACATTAGATCTTCCCCATCAATTGCCTTTTAAGAAGAATTTTGAAAGAATAATCCTAAGAAAAGGATTTCAAAGGTTCACATTCATATAGATAATCTTAGGACAAAGAAAACAAAACAAACAGACAGACATTTAACAATGCACTAGAAGAAACATAAATAAACTGTCTAGTACAGGTACCAAGGTGCATTTAGTCAACAGTTCATTTGGAATTTGAAATATCCCAAGTTCACTCTTTCTTTAAACATTCTGGTGATGTTTAAGGGTTCAAAGGTCGTGATAAGATACCCTGGTATGGTGGTATGATGGTGGTGGTGGGGGTCTAGCATTAAAAATCAAATAGAATACCTTCAAAAACCCAATTTATAAATAAAAAAAGTGTATTAAGATGAAACAATGAAAAGTAGTATACATTTAGGTTAGATTTGTAGAGTATAGATGGTGCTTTCATGGTTAATATGAGTAGATTAAAAATGTATAAAAAATAAAGAAATGATAATAGAATAAAGCTGGGTTAAATGATGTTTATGCCCATGATATACTAGCAAGACACAGCTAGCGTGTGGTTTGATTTTAGAAGCTTTGAAGCTGCTAACTAGACGCAAGCAAGTTAAAATAATTTGAACCTTGGCGTCTACTTTTGCGACTTGAAAGTATATCATGAGCATTAGTGCACTTGTTCCGCATTTCTGTTTTATTGTAAAATTCAATCTAAAAATTTGTCTGGAATATCACCTTAAAATTGAGTTCATAAAATCATTCTATAAACACTTTCATAATCTGCGATCATTTTCAAAACTGAGCCAAACTCATCTTAGTGCAAGTTGTACAGAACGTTTAGACTCTGTTGATAAAAACTGTTACAATTAACATTTCCAGGTAGTATATGTTGCCCAAATTTTACATATAGTTAGAAGAATATCTACATATGCAATCTTCATCAGAAAACGAAAATTTAATATTTTACCCATGCTTCACTTCAGTAACTGTTTTTTCAAAATCATCAAGCGCAACTTTCCTCTCATTTTGCCGGAGCACCCCTGAAATCATACAGCAAAATACTTGCATATGTCATATTTCAAATATAGCCCCCAAATAACATATCTATCACAATTACACTAATATCATGCATTCAAACTAATCACATTTACAACGTTTCTAGCCATGCTAACATTCACTTATGACGTACAAAATACTTTGAACAAAACATCAGATTAAACGAGAGATACCAGACTACAAATTCCGCCTAATCAACCGAAGTAAAAAAGCATAGTATAGGCTTATGTGAAATGCAGATATATAGCAAGTTACTTCCTTTTCCCTCAGAGAATCCTGCACAAATGAGCAGACGATCAATTCTCTTCAATAACTGAAAGCAGTATCTACTACAACAATCATGTGTAAATACAACATTTTAGCATGGGATTGGATTGAAGTTATTGCACGTTTATAGGAAGTATCTGCTATCTTTTATAAATACACATACTGTCTTTTAACTTTGCTGGGCAGTCATGCCAAAGTGTACAAGTCCTCAACCACAGGACTCGAAGTAACTTGCCATAACTTGACATTACTCCGTATGGGATAGTGGCATGTGTGTGTTTCAATATTTACTCATTATGACAAGATCCATCAAGAAAATATTGAGTTCCCCAAATTGCTGGAATAAAAATGGCGCCCTAGTCTGGTATCTCACCTCTTAATCCATGAACATAAACGAGACAAAAATAAGCTAGAAACGCTTACTCTCTTATCCGTGCAAAACGTAGTGAGTGCAAATTGTAGAGATAAAATAAAACAAATATACAAAACCAAGCTGCGTTAGTAAATAATGAATGCAGTCAAATCAAAGTGCAAAATTATAAAATTACAACTTCCCATGCAGTACTGTATGTATTACAAACTCTAAAAATATTGTCCGTCAAGGTGTTACCCATTGAAGATATCAGGACCTTACCATCATGTCTGGTTTACAAAGGGAGTTTTTGTACACACAGGTTTCAATGAGAGGGTTAAGTGATGAAACATATCTGGAATTCAAAAATTGGGATGAGGTCTGCTGATTGTGCTATGTTTCATCACTAAATCCTCTCATTACAATCATACAAAAAATCCCATTGGAAGCGATGCATGATGGGAAGGTCCTCATATCATCTGTTGAATTACCCTGTTAAAAAGAAAGCAAAAATTAATTAACCTTGTCATTTGAAGCTGTCTTAATCCACCAAACTTGGGCCCAGTTGCACTTAATTGCCACGATGGATTGTTACTTTCACTATAACAACAGGTTTATCAATGAATTCACTTTATATATTTTTTTACATGATATGATAAAATAATCAAAAGGTTTGTGCTATAAGGTTTTATCTGCATTTCGACAATATTTAGATCATAACATTTCAGGATCTAATGTTAATTTCAAGATGAAAAGGCTAGTGGATAAAACATTTTGATGGCTAACTTATAAGATAAATATGACGGCTTAGTGCTACAAAGCAGCATATTTGCATTTAATATACATTGATGAAAAAATGGAGAGGATTTGGGGACACAGTGAAGGCTTGCAAGACATTTGTTATAATTGCAATACTTCACAAAATAGTTGCAATATGTATCAAATTTCTTGTTTTGGAACTACCTTGGATGTGTTGACTAATTAATAATTGGTTGTACTGAGAACAGCACAAAGATTGCTTCAGAGCTAATAGAAACTTGTAGCACTAATTTTGCCAATCTGCTAACAAGGACACAGAAATGTTGATTTTTACTTTCTATTGATATACTCATGTCAACTATGAAGTTACTCCTTCATATGTGAAAAGAAAGTGTATTCAAACTTTTTCCTTTTTTTCAATTTTAGTTTATATCAAGTCTTTCCTGTGCACGTGAAATTCAAAACAATAAAATTGCTTCAACAATGTTTTCAAAGTAAATGGGAAAAAATACTTTTATCTTTTGAAGACCTAAGTCAATCACATCAAAAACCAAGAATATTTTGGATGAAGTACATTTCATAAAACAAATACTTTAAAATAGTACACTGTTTTTAGGCAAAACAAAAAAACAAGTTTGTTTCCTGTGGGCCGCGCACATTTCATTTTGGCGTCATATATTTGCGCATTTCATTTTGTTATTTGATATTTTAGAAAACGAAATAATCAAAATAGCCAATTTGATTAAAAAAACGGGGAAAATTGCAAAATTTTTACGAAAGAAGTGTTTTCTTTTCAACAAAAACTTGAAACCGGACAGGTTTCTTACTAAAAAAAATCATCACCCATGCGGATTTTCAATCAAAATTTGCCTTAGCACCTCTTAAAATAATACAAGAAAAATGAAAAACGAATTAAAAAAAAATCTATTTAGGTTTTTTGACCACCCACAGGACACAGACTTGTTTCATTTTTTTTTTGCCTTACAGATAGTTTTTTTTAAGGAAAGACTTGTATATATAAGACAGTGTATGTGTTAGTATAAATAGATATATGATAAAAATATCAAGCAAAAAGAAAATGAAGTATGATAAATGGAACACATTCTTAACTGAAAAGTCTTCCCTAATACATGCGGAATTATTTAAGTTAAGCTTTAGAAAATGATAAAGAAATAATGTACAGCTTCATGTAAACCAATATAAGTTTTCTTTTCATTTTGAAAAAGAAAGGCAAAAATGAATGTTTAACAAGATATTGGAATTGGTATTTGATTAGTGTGTTGTGAAATTAAAAGAATGTGAGTAAATGAAAAGTAAATTGCAAAGTCCTTGTTTTTAACATTTACAATATATTGTGCAGAGTGAACCTTTATAAATAAGTAGCCGTAACATTTTAAAGTTTTTGAACAAAAATTGTGTAATGTTAATTGAAAAATTAAGTCAATTGAAATATCAGTTAAGAATGACTATGCTTCCATTGTTTAGAATGAAAACATGCTATTAATTATGTGAGCATATTCTAAATATATTCAAAAGCATTAAAAATCAAGAAAATTGATGCACATAAAGTTGTCAGTGGTACATTTGATAGCACAAAGAAAAAAGCCACCCAAATAATATGAAATACAAGGTATGGAGTAACTTTTAATGAATTTTGACTTTCAAACAATATTCTTCAAATTGGATATTAAGAATTTTGAATAAATCAACCCTGCCTCAAATAACCGATAGAATAAAGTATTTGGTTATCAAATTTAGTCTATCCTTCACTTGATAACTGGAAGGAGTTTGAAATTGACCTACGTCAAATGTTTGATAAAATAACACAGTAACTGTGACTCGTGGATCTATAATATCATACACTTGATGGGATGGAACGAGCTGAAGAACTGATCAAGTCCATGACACAACATATTGCACATAGTAACAGTGACATGTGCGCTTATGATACCATACACTGACAAAAAGACCTGCATAAGGCCAACAAAAATAAATTGTTATGTTGCCCTCAAGTGGGATTTCTGAAAAATTGAGTCGGTCGGTCAGAAAATAATTTTTTTTTTTATTAATTTTTAAAAAGCACCCAAAGTACCTAATTTGGGTGCATTTTCCACTGTTTTCAAAATATTTTCTCAAAAAACACCCAATCTTAGCAAAATTGGGTGCTTTCCCGACCCTAATATTTTTTTATTTTATTTTTGAATAGGGTCGGTCGCTTAGGGCAACATAACAATTTATTTTTTTTGGCCTAATGAATTGATCCGAAAATGTCTTAAATCCTCTGCTGTCTGACAGCATAAATCACACAATGTAAAACTGACTTGTGCATTTAAAATACCCAGAGAAGATATTGTGTGCATCCCATCATGCATTGCTTCTTAAGGGATTGTTTGTACACAAAATGATGTGAGTAGTTAATAATGAAATGAAATAAATCAAATTTAATTAATGCAATATTGCATTTTGGGTATGTTTCATCACTAACTACTCACATGACTCCCTGTACAAAATTTCCAATAAGAAGCAATGCATGATGGGATACACATGATATCACTCTTCATAATACCGTACACCTTATGAACATGTACAAAAACTACCCCCACCATGCATTTCTTCTCACCTATAGCAGCAATAAAGTTATCCTCATTCAAAGAATGAGTTTCATGTGGAACCCCACCACCACCACCGGGCTGAAGATACTCAGAGGACCTTGCCCCCTCCTCAGGAGGGTTCGGGTGCAGACCCCCCTCAAACCCTACACCTGTTGGCTTGTCCTGTCTACTGGCCGAGTCTTTACCACCTTTGTCTGGCTCCTTGCCAAAGTAATGCGTGTGCGAGAGTTCAAGGACGGCGAAAGCGCTGGCCATGCCCCCTACTGTGTGGTATTCTAAAAATATGCTGTAGTTAATAGAGGATAGCCTCATCAGTGTCTAGTACTGCTTTACATGAGGGTCCTCTGTCAGATGGTCAGCTTTATTTGCCATCACTTGCTGTGAAATGGAAGAATTTAAACAACATTAAGAATATATAGATTGTGACGGAGACTAAGCCTTTGTAGACGGCCTTGCTCACTTGCTGTGAAATGAAAGAATTTAAACAACATGAACATATATCTAGACTGAGCTATAGTCTAATTTTAACAGAAAATGTGTTATTCATTTCAAAAAACAAAAAAAAGGACTCCTTTGTGCCTTCCATGTCAAAACTGACGAAGGACTTCAGATATGATCTATGATAAAGGTTATTTGACACAAAGATATAAAATGTACCATTGGATGATATTAATTCTGTCAGTCAGTGTTCCTGCTAAGGCCATATTGCCCGCTATTGGTGAAGGAGCTGGGAAAATTGGTGCAACAGGTTTCTGAAAATGTGTCTACAAAAATTCTTTTTCTTGCTTATTTTGGCAAATTTTCAGTCTCAGCTCTTGATTTTAGCCTAACCCTAATGCCACCGAACCTCACAAAATCCCATTCCACAAAATCAAGAAAATCGCCTAATTCCAAATACGTCATAGACCGGAATCAGCTATGATCACGGAATCGCTGCCATGGCAGCGCCTGCTCAGTGGCTTGACATAGTGATAATCGGACTGGGAAGCGAGGGGTCCCGGATTCGAATCCAGGTGAAAACCCGTGATTTTTGACCTTAAAATTTCCGAGGAGATAGTTTTTAAACGAAGAGGTGCTTAAAAGTGTTAGGGTTAAGCACATTTTCAACTTAACCAAAATTGCTCAAAATTGGGGCAAGCTCAAACACCGTAGATCAGGAACACTGATATCAGTCAATCACAAAAACATCCAACCATATAAATAGTCCAGTATGGAAATCTGATAGATGTCTATTAGGAAAAAAAAAAAAAACAAGTTTGTTTCCTGTCGGTGGTCAAAAAACCTAAATGCGAAATGCGTTTTTTTATTTTATTTTGTTTTCTATTGTTCAAGAGGTGCTAAGGCAAATTTTGATTGAAAATCCGCATGGGTGATGATTTTTTCAGTAAGAAACCTGTCCGGTTTCAAGTTTTTGTTGGAAAGAAAACACTTCTTTAGTAAAAATTTTGCAATTTTCCCCGTTCTTTTGATCAAATTGGCTATTTTGATTTTCGTTTTCTAAAATATCAAATAAAAAAATGAAATGCGCAAATAATGATGCCAGAACGAAATGCGCGCGGCGCACGGGAAACAAACATGTTTTTTGTTTTTGCCTTATTCCAGATCTGATCAAATCCAGAGTCATTAGTTCATTGGTCTGAAATATAATAATAAGCCCTTGTTTCTCTTATTATTGTAAATTATGCACATATTATATAGGTTTTCCCAATTTCATTTCACAGTAATCAAAACACCTAATATGGCACACAAAAACGAATCTGATCTAGACTCACTGTATCTTCAATATAATCTTCAGTAACTGTGCTTTCCTGCGGCATGAGTTGACTTATAACTTGCGCCCTCAAGTTTTCGTTCTGCATAAGTTTTTTGAGCCGAGACCAGTTGAGCCAGCCAACGTTATTGCCTTCCATTACACCCCTGGTGATCTCTTTGAGAAATTGCTGGTCCTCACTGTTAGCAGAAAAAACAGATGATAATGAAGATGAGATATGAATTTGATTTAAATATTTCTTGTACTTTTGCTTATCCAAAAACATTTGTTCTGGCCTGACCAACATTTTTGGTAGATTATGGGACTGAGACAGTATTATAGGTGTGATGAAATACAGCCCGTGTGGCTACTATTCAACTCTGTAAAACGTTCATGTCAGGCATGAGAATGGTCTTTCATTAAAAAAACTGAAAGTGGTGAGAAAAACTGAAAAAGTGCGTAAAATTAGGCAAAAACGCTCCATAATAGGCTGAAAATAAATAAAAACAAGTAAATTTTGGCAACCAAAAAAACTGAATTCCTTTTAAAAACTGAAAATTCTCATGCCTGACATGTACATGTGCAATCAATAAATCATTGATTTAACTTAGTTAAACATAGTTCAATTAGACCTGGACTCTTGGTTATGGGAGACACTCAGTCTCATTACACAGGTCATAAGACTTAGTAATCAATTTCTCTTATTCATTCTCAACTGATGGTGTAACAAAACATACAGAATACACATTTAATTATTACAAGTTGATGTTTGAATGTAGCTATTTCTACAGATATTTGTTTTTAGGGCATTCGATGGACTTTAAAATAACACATTGTTATTAATCTTTACTTTGAATAAAAATATGCTGTAGTTAATAGAGGATAGCCTCATCAGTGTCTAGTACTGCTTTACATGAGGGTCCTCTGTCAGATGGTCAGCTTTATTTGCCAGTTTTAGATGCAGAAGGAAAACCCGGAGCACATGGAGTAAACCTGCAGAAACAAGTTTGGACTGACAACCAATTGCACATACAGTGCTGAGACTGGGAATCGAACCCACAACAGTTCTTGACTCAATAGCAAAAAATTGAGGGAAGAACTGCTGCGCTACCTGTCCACATATCATTAACTCTGATTTATTGTTTCTGTTTTAATCCAATAACAAAAAGCCATCTTAAGGGCCATCTTAATATTAAGATTCTTGTCAGAAAATAAACCATATAAGAATGAGGTATATTTCAGTACCATAGTTTTTCACATAGACACAATATAAGCTTATCAACCATTCAGACACAAACACCTATCCATCAAGAATCTGCTTGCCGGGGGAGGGGGTCTTAATATATATAGTATATGTGTTGTACTTCTAGATATAAAAGTATTTTTGAGATCACTGGGCTCCCTGGAAGAACAGTGCTTGTGCATTGAAGGGATAACCCAGGATAAAGAAGAATGAAATTAAATTAAATAAAATCAATTCAGATATCTGCATATCCAACTCAAGACAATTTAGAAGCATATCAACCATTCAGACACAAACACTTATCAATCACGAATCTGCCAGGGATGTAAGTTGATGAGCGTAATAATTGCAGAAAATTTACAAAATATGCTATTAATATCATAAACTCTGTATAATTTTTTACAGTAAGTGAAAGAAAATTGCAGAATTCTGCAAAAATGCAGAAAACTTACATCCCTGATCTGCTTGCCGGGGGAGGGGGTCTCCTCTTAATATATATAGTATACGTGTTGTACTTCTAGATATTTAGAAGTATTTTTGAAATCAATTCAGAGATCTGCATATTCAACTCAGGGCAATTCGCAATGGACAAAGCACGAGAAGTGTGCTCGTCCTGTTGTCATGCATAGTAAGAGCACGAGAAGTGTGCTCTTACTATGCATGGCAACAGGACGATGCTAATACCAATGTTGGGACCGAACAAAGTCATAATTGATCAGAACATGCAAAAAGGGGTGTGCTGGAATTGCTGAACATGCTGAATATATATATAGTCATGCTGAAGGTGAATAGCATTCAGATACTAGCAAGATTGTATTGCAAGCAAGGGAGTAGCCATGACAATAGAAATTCATGTTGAAAGTGTGGGGCATAATGATTTAGACCCAAGCAACTCGCCTGAGCCGAGCAAAGCTGAGCTGATCTTCTTGACCAAATACCTGGGTGGATCAACCATTATAAAATAGATTGTTTGGTACAATATTGATATTATTCACCATTCTTAGTCACTGGGTGCGATTTTACTTCCTAATAAGGAATTTTGGCCATCCGTTATGAGACAATAGATGACAGTGTGTTCAGCGCCCGTGAAACGCAGTAGAGCCGTGCGTTCAAAATCATGGCGCGATGCAGGTATACGCACACATCCGGCGCGAACAGCTTTACTGGGTTTGGAATATTTCATGTTTGAATAGGGGTGTACGTTTTTCCAATGATAATGTTTATAGTTTTTGGCAATAATTTACATCAGTTTTGGTTTATAAATGACTCAAATTTGTGACTAACAAGAATGAGAATAAAAGATGGCGATTTACTGTTTTGCCTGGCATCTATCTCTCATAATGGATGGGCGTACATTATTTTTTCGTAATGGGCACCCTCTGCGGGGGCACCTATTACTCAAAATAATGTACGCCCATCCATTATGAGATGATAGATGACAGGCAAAACAATAAATCTTATCTTTTATTCTCTAATTATATTACTTGATTTTTTGACACATATGAGTGAAATGCAAAAATAAGACAACCAACTACTTAGCTTCATAGCTCAGGCGGCCCAAGCGATTGCTCGTCTCTATATTGATTATGTCCCTAAATAACCAAAGCTTTGTTCTTTTGCTCTGATATTGCTGTCATTTCTCTTCCAATCTTTTATGAAATACTTTCAAAATGACAAGTTTAAATATATGATACATAGGAATCAATTATTCGAAACTCAAATTTCATCTTATCAGTGTCAATAAAATGGCATGCCAACTTGAAATCTAATACTGAAGTCCAAACAGATGCTTTAAAAAACTTATACAACTGTTGATATAATGAATAAAGTATTGCCACTAATGACACAAAACTGAATTATCACAATACAGTTTTATCAAAAATATGCTTCATGTTGAATATAAAGATACCCTTTGTGATAAATCTAGCTTTTCAAATTATAACCCAGTACCACAAAAACTTGTGGCATGTTAAATTGTGATTTCGAATCATTTGTTTGCCATTACAATTTATAATTGAGATCTTATACAACTCACAACAGATACGTTTATGAAGATTTTGATTCATCCAGGTATTCAAATATTAGAAGGTTGAGTAAATCAATTCATCTGGACTTACTTGTTTTTTGTAGACAAACTACGGAACATTCAGTTAAGTGATGAAGAAACAATTACATCGTATGACGTGTCAGCCCTTTTTACATGTGTGCCTCCGAAGGATGCTGTTAATGTTGTTCGGGACTTTCTCGTGAAGGACACCACCTT
>JXSR01S042979.1:127932-138354 GCA_000969725.1 Ophiothrix spiculata | reverse complement strand
GACCCCCTTGTTTTTGCTCCACTCTCACCCAATTACCCCCCTTTTCACTGAGCTGTCACCCAATGACCCCCTATTCTTTTAAAAGTAAACCTTTTTTTATGGTGACTCTCATCCATTGCCCTGATTTTTCGAGAACCTACACCGAATGACCCCCTTTTTTCGCTCTGTTTGGTGAGTTCTTTACATGTCTTAGCAATAGTTGACAATGCTTGAGACAAATTACATTCAAATTTCTGGTTACTATGGCAATTTTGCTGTCATGCTCCTGTCGAATGACCCCCTTTTTTTGCTCCGCTCTCACCCAATAACCCCCCTTCTCACTGAGCTGTCACCCAATGACCCCCTATTATTTTAAAAGTCAACCCTTTTTATGGTGACTCTCCACCATTGCCCTGATTTTTCGAGAACCTACACCGATTGACCCCCTTTCTTCGCTTAATTTGTTGATTTTTCGAAAATTTCGAAGATCAGCGATTTCGCAAATGTCAAAACTAGGCTTATTATATTCAAAAACTGACACCGAATGACCCTGGTTTTCGATTTTGCCAACAAATCACTCGAAATGACCCCATTTTTTTTTTCTCTCTACACCGAATGACCCCCTATTTTTCGATGTATTTCTCACCTATTGCCCCTACATTTCGAAAGCCGGTAGGAGCAGGTACGTAACTTTCATATTTGAGTGCCCCCGCCGGGGATCGGAAATATGAAATATATATGGATTCTACTATCATGATTATACTCTATGTTATAATAAATGACATACAATTCGTTCATCCCAGTATTTTGTTTAAGCGATATTACCATATCCGTCTCATTATCACTATGATCACAATCTTTATGTAACTACGTTTAATTGAACAAGATAACAAAGTTTACCTTCTCCTTACTACTTACTTATTCAGTATACATTCCAGAAGTGGGTAGCTCGGCTCGCCAACTGAAATCCCGGGGGACGCTCCAAAAATAAAGTGGTACTCATGCTCGTCAGAGCACCTCAAAATTAGACCCTAAATGGCGTAATTGTTGGGAGCAAATTGCATCCTTAAATGGCGTACGGTCAGTGAAGACGTTAAAAATCGTAATGGTGTAAGTTTGTAATGACCATTTGCTTACAAATTAGGTCTTAAAAAGTATACAATTGAAGTTTTTTATTCATTCATTACTTGTTTTCTCTTGCTTTAAGAACTTTTTATGCAATAAATGTACAACATAATACTCAGGTGATGTAAAAAATGACCCTTGGCGGCAAAGGTAGCCTGAATTTAGAACCCTAAATGGCGTAAATTATGCTGAAAACTACCCCTTTATCCAAAAACGTAGACGCCACCTGTGGTACAAAATCAGAACCTTTTACGCCATTTTTTTATGAAGAGCGCAAGTACCGATTGCCATCTTGAGCGGTCCCCCGGGACTGAAATACGGAACTAGAAACCAGCATAACAAGCCAGAGCTCCTATAGCAATAAATCAGATGTTTGGATGGCTTATTCTTGGGAATATGAGAACCAAAGTATTATTGGTACATTATGAAGACGTCAGCAAACATTTACCAAAAACAAAATTCTCTCTTGCTGTTTTTGTCCGCATTGTCTGATTACGGTAAATATCTGTACAAGTAACATTAAGTAAAATGTAAATTATATGTATGAACGCATTCTAACAGAAGTGGCATAAATCTGTTGCGCCATTGAACTTTGGTTGGGTTGATTCCCATATTTGCCCTGGAAAAAACAAGTACAATTATTCTAGTACACATTCCTGGTGCAAATTTGGAACACAAATTCGAGTACAATTCAAGTACAATTCGAGTACAAATTTGTGTACTCGAATTGTACTTAAATTGTACTCGAATTGTACTTAAATTGTACTCGAATCTGTGTTCCAAATTTGCACCTCAGGAATGTGTACTAGAATTGTACTCGATTTTTTTCCAGGGTGTCTGTGTTAGATCAACACCGCTTGGTGTCAATTCAAAATCTAAAACTTCAACTTGGTGAACCTATTTGCAGATCAAAATAGAAAATTCCTGCTATGTAATAACAATAACACAAAGACGGGTGTTGATAAATACTTTTCAAGTGTTGAATGAAGAATCAGTCAATCCACATAGTTTTAGAGGCATATGAACACCCAATAGTGTCACATAAATAAATTAACACATCAACGTAAAAAATAAATAGTACCAACATAAAAAGTGTTCAAAATAATGATAAACATGAAAGAAAAGATGTGGATATGTGGGTCATATTGTACTAATAAATAGATCAGTGATTATCAAACAATGATTGTTTGAGAGAAATTCGCACGAGGTGGGCTGATTACGTAATAAAATCATTAAAAAATGGCGTCGGAACTGTCACAGCGTATACCCATGCTCCTACAATACGTTCCACAAAAATGGCTAATCCTGTTCTGTTCAGATATCTGTAAATCTTGGCACATTATAAAAAGCATAAGATAGTTTCCAAAAAAAGTATGTAAAGGAGCTACAACGTATGTATGAATAAAGTGTCAGTGGCATCCGTACACTGAAAACAAAAACTAGTCAAGCAGCTGCTTGACTAACTTTAAACTAGTCAGGCAGGTTAGTCCAGCTTGCCTGACTAGTTTGACGTTGTTTGACGTTGGTCAAGCCAAATTTCAAACTAGTCAAGCCTGCTTAACTAGTATTAAACTAGTCAAGCCTGCTTGACTAGTATTAAACTAGTCAAGCCCACTTGACTAATGTGCGAAACTTTGCTTGACGAGTTTGCCAGACTGAGAGCTTGACTACCTTGATGGTACAAAAGAGCTTGACCAACTTCATGTTGGTCAAGCTGGCTTGAATAGCTTATGTTAGTCAGACAGAGCCTGGTCAGGTGGAGTCTTTGAGGACAACATAGTGGACAGCACAGACATGTGAAACATCGTGCCGTTGTTTGACCTCATAAATGTCACCATCATGTACCTGATGTATCGTGAATTATATAATTTGTTTATATGCAGCTTACTGACTATTTTTGTGGTACTCATATGTCACTCTTAAACCTCTCTCTACATTATTGACGGATTAGCTTTATCAAAGACTGTATCATGTGGCAACTACATAGCATGCATATATATTGCACTAGGTTTGTCTATAGTTGGCTGGACTAGTTATTTGGGATCGGCTAGTTTGAGTAAGCTAGTCAAGGCAGCTGGACTAGTGTTACATTAGTCCATCCAGCTGGACTAATGTTATGTTAGTCAAGATGTGTACCATCTGGACTAACTTAAAACTAGTCAATAACTAGTCAAGCGACTAGCCTAAACTAGTCCAGCTTGCTGGACTAACGTCAAGCTGGTCAACAGACTAACTTAAAAACTAGTCAAGCAAGTAAAATGAGACTAGTCCAGCATGCTGCACTAGGCTATGTTAGTCATCCTTGTTAGTCCAGCAATACTGACTAACTTAAAGCTAGTCTAGATGCGTACCATCTGGACTAGCTTAAAGTTAGTCACACTGACCAGTTTAGGTTTTCAGTGTAGACACTGGGGCTCTCCACACGGGCAAATCAATCTGTACTTCGCACATCTATATGCATCTAGATTAAACTGGACTTCAGCAAACGTCAATACGCGCAACGACAGTAAGGTCAGATTGACGCGCGTGTGAACACAATCTGCACGTCGGAAATGTACATTCATCTAGATGCATCTAGATTTGATGCTCCCATGTGGAGAGCCCCACTATCAACAATGATATTGGGGCTTTCCACACGGGCAATTCAATCTGTACTTCGCACATCCAGATGCATCTAGATTAAACTGGACTTCAGCAAACGTCAATACGCGCAACGATAGTAAAGTCAGATTGACGCGCGTGTTATCATAATCTGCACTTCGGAAATGTACATTCATCTAGATGCATCTACATTTGATGCTCCCGTGTGGAGAGCCCCCATGTTATCAAGCGTCCGTTTTTTAACTGTGCGTCGTTCATGATAAATTATAATCATACTTGATACAGCACAAAACTTACAAAATTTTCTTTAATCCTAAAATCATTATTTCAGATCGTAATAAGTGGTCCGAACCAAAAATTCAGACAATGGGTGGAGACTACGTGTGATACGTATTTGGTCAAGATCGACATGAGCATTGGAGTTATGGCAAATGTTTAACCAAATTACCACATCTATACACACGCGCTTTGCTCTGGTGAAGTGATTGAATATATTCTCCTCTAGATCTTCTGGTTGAACCAGACAACAATGAAGCTAAGAAATGTTTTCAAACAAACCGGCGTTGTTTCTTCCAGCGATGTTGATATTGTTGCTTCTGAGCAGAAGACCAAAGAACTGTACGAAGAAGCAGCTGCTAATGGTAAGGCGCCTGGGAAAACATGCAAAATACAAATTCTAGGAGATGAAAGAGCGGGCAAAACAAGTCTTCGTAAGAGATTAATGGGTGAAAAGTTTGATCCCGAGGAACCATCTACTTTTGGAGTAGATACACGATTTTGTAAGGTGAATGAGATTGACGAAACTTGGCGCGAGAGAAAAGAAGAATCTGGAAGTGAATACGACCGAGTAATAAGTTGGCTTCTTGCTAATGCTTTACGAAAATGGGATGAATCCGTCGAGGAAAATGTCACCAAGGAATCAAAATCATCATTTGTAATTGGACTTCTACTCAAAGGAATAGCATCAAGTTTATCTTTATTCGCAATGTCAAGTGTTCTAGTATTATATTTTACTGTATCTGACATCATGACATCTTTAACATATTGCAATATTCTGATATTTATTTCATCACTTTCTGTTATCGCAACAAATACATCTGACATATATCGAATAGGAGTTGGTTTAGCTATTCTTGTCCCGCTTGTAGAGTTTCTAATTGAGAATTTGTTTGAAACTCTCTCCAATTATGAGACAAATGATACATCCAGTGAACACTTTTTTGTCAATTCTTCACTTTTAATTCTTTGGTCAGTATCTGGCATAATTTATGGTGTTATATGTGGTTTTGGTTTGCGCACTGGAGTTGCAGCTGGTGTTCTGACGCTAAAAATACACAATCGAATCGCCCAACACCGATTAGAACACATTTTGTACAGTTATCCTGACATATTTAAAGTTACATTTGCACTCGGCTGCGGACTGAATTTTACAGTTTTATGCTCATCATCAGTTCCTAGGTGGTTGGACAAAATTTCTTCTAAAATCGTAATCATCAATAAAAGATTAAACAACTTTCCGATATCTACTCTACCAGCATTACTACTTTCATTGTTTCTCTGTATGAAATATGCAAAACACGTTTCCCCGTTTTCTCCATGGTCGAACGGTTTTCTTCTTGGTGTCGGAATAATGTCGGGTCTATATCTTGGTCGTTGGGTGGCAGAAAGAATTTCGAATAAAAATGGGTTTGAAAGAGAAAAAGCATTCGTCGGCTTCATATTAAGTATTTTTGCTGGATACATTTGTGGTTACAGAATACCCATTCTTCATGACGACAGTCTTGGGATTGTTGATGTATTAATTAGACTAATGCCTCTCGCTGCAGCGGAATTGTTTAAAAGAATCTCTAGGAAAAGCAACCCGGCTCCTGTTCTACTAGTTTCTGATAAACTTGCGAATAATGAAACTACTTTACCAGTAAAGTTGAGTATATGGGATTTTGCTGGTCAGGAATTTTATTACAATACTCATCACACGTTTATGGCACCAGATGCGGTGTATATCATTGTGTTTAATTTGTACAAGTTCAAGCAAGAGAGCCAAAGAACTAAAGAACTTGCCCGCATCAAGTTCTGGATGAACTCAGTCTATCAACATTCATATTCATCAATGTTTTTAGTTGGTACTCACCTGGACTGCGTTGACAAGGATGACTTGGAACACATAAGTCACTTCATCGATGATTTCTTATTCCTAGGTAATCATGTGTGCTTACAAAAATTGGTGCTAAATAAGAACTCTCCTTTCTTTACTATAGATAATTCGGGTTCAGAAAATAAATTATCTGGTGTTAAAGATTCCACAACAATTTTACGTGAGGCAATTCGAAGAGAAACTGAAAAGGCCAAGGTAATGGACCAAGAATATCCAATTCGATGGAGACATTTTCTTGATTTGGTACATCTGAAATATAACACTTTTTCTTCTGTAGCTAATAAAGTACCGTTCATTTCAATTATGGATTTAAAAACAACTTTGACCGGCTACGGATTTTCGGAAGTAAACGAAATTAAAGAAATGTTAGAATTTTTTCATGAATCTGGTGAGATACTGTACGACTCAGTTGATATTATACTGCGACAATTTGTTATTCTCCGTCCACAGTTTATATTGGATGTTATGGAGTCAATAGTATATATCCCAGATAGCAAGGTGCTTGGAAGGTTGACAAAATATGCATCACGTCTGAAAAACACTGGTGTGCTAGAGTACGATCTAGCAAAATTTCTGGTTACCAGCAAAGTGTCAATGTGGGACAATGAAGACTTAAACTTTCCATTGGTTATGTCAATGTTAGAAGCGAAAGACCTTCTTTGTAAAGTATACCATTCTGATCCAACCGCCTCTAGATTTGAAGATCACAGTAAACTACTGTATGTTGTTCCTTCTATGCTGCCCAAAGGACAACCCGTTCCTTCCGTGTATGTGGATTGGGACGTTCAATATTACTTTGACTTCGGGCCACATTTGCCTGATGCTGTTTTATTCCGCCTCATGGCAAGATGTTCATCTCATTCCAGCTTGTTATGTCAAGGCAGCAATCAATGTCTGCTCTTCAGAGAAGGTGGTCTCTTTAATTTAGGCACACAGTTTTTCTTCATGTTAAGAAAACTTGAAGCGTGTGTAGAGCAAGACATCATCGAGGTATCCGTAAAAGGTACACCAGAAAGCAACCCGATTGATGTCTTGCGCTACATTCACAATATCATGGAGACATTGCGTTGTAGAGATTTCCCTCATCTTCGTTACCATGGGGGCATTAAGTGTCCCCATCCTGGTCCTCACCAAGGCAGCGCAGTAGAGAGGTGGCACGTTATTCATCTCTGTGGTAGTGGAGATACCTTGTTCCCTGAAGAGCGCAAGGTACGCAGATTGTGCAATGGAAGACTGGTGGATTTTGATTTAGATGCATCGGTGAGTATTACTTAAGTTGTCATTCATTTAGTAATTGTCATTTTGTATTATGGTAAAATGCGTCTTTGTGTTCCAGATTAGCTGTTCAGTATTATCAACTAAAATACTGCAAAACCAGAATATTGCCGTCTACAAAGGTAGTAAAGAATCTGAGGTACATTATTACAAACCGTTTGGCTTGATTTGAGCCACTCAATACTAATTTACTATTGTCATCTCAAAACAAAAAGTCGGTATATAAAACAAATATTGACTGCTCTTTCATTCTGGCAGTAGCCCTCAGTGATCTTGAGACTATCATACTATTTTCGAACTTCGATCTCGAGAAATATTCTATGTTTGAAGAAATCTGCCACATAATTCAATTCTTTACAAGACTGTTCAAGCATCGATTTTGTCGCTTTACATAATTAGATTCCTATAGACTGTGGAAAGACGGATGAGATGCCAGTAGTTGTCAACATAATGGGTAACAACAACTGTGTGGTGATTGCCGGAAGAAATGCCCGCATTTCAATCCACCGAGAAAGGACTTCAGTTCCAGATAGTAGGACAGGTAAACTGATATTGATAAAAGAAAATAAAAGTCGTATCAGCCCCCTGACATTTTATCCCCATGTATTTCATAGCTCATTTGATTACTATTTCTCAATAGTCGCTGGTTAACGTTTCTTCGCTGATCACGTGATCAGTGGCTCTAATTAAAGAGGACACACAAGGAATAATCCTGCTCAAATATCGATAAATCCTGACATACCAAAAGAAATCGTCCTTAATCGGGTACAACGTGTGCAGCATTTTTCATCTTATGTCCTCATTTTGTCCACATATTACGTTACACAAAGTGGAACGTCGGCTAAATATACACTTTCAGAAATGATTAATTTAGAATATTCAATCGATATGGACAAAAGTCATAGTTCGTTTTTCTACCAAAGCCTCGTCGTTTTGTTCACTTAATTTGGCATTCTGTCAGGTCTAAACTTAATTCAAAAGATTACCAGAAAATAAGGAGTCATATTTTAAGAGAAATATGTATTACAGCAA
Organism: Ophiothrix spiculata; assembly: GCA_000969725.1. Taxonomy (NCBI): domain Eukaryota; kingdom Metazoa; phylum Echinodermata; class Ophiuroidea; order Amphilepidida; family Ophiotrichidae; genus Ophiothrix; species Ophiothrix spiculata. The sequence continues at coordinate 130,187 of JXSR01S042979.1, read as the reverse complement.
TAGCATAAACATAAATTCTTTCCTTACACCTATCATTTTGTCAACTTTTGTAGTAAATAGAGGAGTGCCTTATTCCGATATGTTTCTTTCTTCTTCAGATAATTGTTACACCGTTGACGACTTATCTGACATTGATGTATTCATCTCCTGTAGCAACAGAGACGAAGGATGGGTGCATGAAAACATAGTTCGTCTCCTGGTTTCTCCTCCCCATCAACTGACTGTTTGTACCAATCAATACGACACGAAAACACAACATAACCATGTAGTAAATATGAAGGAAATTGAGGCTAGTCGGATATTCCTAATAGTGTGCAGTAAGACCTACAGACAGGATCCAACAGGGAGACTGAGATATGAACGTGAAGTAGTGCGGCGGCTTAAGATTCCGATAGTTGCGGTCGACACAGATGGCGCAAATAGACTAGATGATATATTTGATGCAAATATCATTTTATTCTCAGATTCGCATGAAAATGGTTTGGATTTACTGTTGTCAAATATAGCAGATATTTTGGACAATTGATTGTTACAGCAATAATAGGACAGTTAATTAGTCTCTTAAATTTTATAGGGGGCGGCTATTTTTTGAGTAAAAATGGCCGCAGGAAAAAAATGTGTAATGTAAAAAAGAATCAACTAAAAATTATTTTAGAAACCTTGAAATCTTAAAATTTGTAATTTCGTGCGAAGCGCGCAACCTGGATTGATCCTCTCAGATTGGAATGGAGCTTACTTGGACCACAACACAGCGATGATGATTACTGTTACATTGACAATGATGTACTCAGGTCGCGTGGAAAAGTCAGGCGACATAGCGTACTATAAATTCACTATATCTATACGTATTTATTTTCTGCTGTTTGTTTTGTGTTTGTTGGATTTTACTGGACAATCACCGTTACCAGATTTCTAATTACCAGTACAGCAGTAGATCTCATTAAAAGACACATTTGCCAAGTTTTAGGTTCAACAGTGTACTTTTTCAAAGTGGACTTTATAAAGTCCAGATTTTTAGACATTTCGGGTGTTTTTGTTTTTGGTCAATATGTTAAGTATGAATTCATACTACTGAGCAGTGTGACGTCTATTAGATAAGTATGCAAACACGGCACGGAGCGCTTAACCTTAGGTCTATCGGTTAAGATTTCATCGACTATCATTGTGCGTTGTATTGTTAGTACAAAGGGGGGGGGGGCTTACCTTAATCAAAAAGCAATTGTATGTGCTAACTTGTCTGGTACTGCCTCGAAGATGCGTAAAGTAATGTTTAACTTTATAAAATGCAATATATAGAGTATTCACATAGTTTGCTCTTTGTCATGTTAATTTCTTCAAGTGGATTTGGTTTCTTAATACCTAGTAACGTTCCATAACAACGGCGAATATATTGCAAAAGGTCAGCTAACTTGATACCAACCATACTGTGCGCAAATTATTATCTGTTTAGGAATTCGTACGCATAAGATTTCCTGGAACGCGAATATAGGTGATACGCATGTTGCAAACCCGCGATGTTGCCCTAACTAAAAGAGTATATGTGCGTGTCTTTACTTGCTTAGAATACAATGCAAGCGTTTCACACAATAGGCCTAACCATTAAGTATGAATTCATACTTAACTTCATATGATACACTGAACTCAAAGGAATCAATTCATCTAAACCATTAACTTTAACCATTAACTTATTTCATATACCGTATTCATACTAAACTCAAATGCAAAAACACCCCGATTGTAAATAATTCTGGACTTTTAAATGTCCATCTTGAAAAAGTACACTGTTGTTCCGTAGGTGCAACACATTTCTAGATATTCATGTTTACGTGCTCAAAATGGCACAGTTTAGAAAAATACATTTAAAGTCTAGTATCACTCATTTCTTTAAATAAAACAAAAATTAATATTTCACAATTTGTGCGAAAAATGCTATTTAACTCTAAGAGTGCCGATGGAAAAAATGTGGTGTTTTCATTGATAGCTGCTTTTTGTTAAATTTGATTGTTTCTTTGAATGACGCTTTTTTAAAAATATTTTAATCTTCAAAAAAACTATTTGTATACATGATCTACTTGCAGAATTGATAAGTTTATTTGTGAAAAGCAATAAAAGTTTTGAAAATATGGATGTTTTTGCGATTGGTACGCATTTAAACTTGACATTTCAAAAATGTTGCTATAAGGCAGCTATTAATGAAATCATGCGATTGGTGCAATTTGCACCATTTGGCGCTTAAAGGGTTAAAGAATCTAAAA
>JXSR01S042979.1:97445-113495 GCA_000969725.1 Ophiothrix spiculata | reverse complement strand
TGGAGCACAGAAATGCCCACTCTCATAAGTGGTATCTTTTTAGACCAAACAAAAGCCAATTCACACGTGACTGAAAACCTTGAGCCATTTAGCCACACACAATTGGCCACTCCAAATGAATGAATGATTTCGCAATGATAAAGCATTTTATTGCCAAGTCAATAAAATTGATTATTCTATATTCATGAAAGGAACCTTTTTGAATTAAATTTATGAAAATCGCACTGTTCTGATCAGAGAAATCAAACATATTATTTCGTTTGTTTACATAGTAACCATTTGTAAACATATCTTCAAACATCATTTTTGTGTGACTAACAACTTCGGGAAGTGTTTATAATAGGTAAATTAATTATAAATTTCCTTTGGCATGTTTGTGGAGTGTTGGAGTTCGTATCTTATAAATATGATCATTTTTTTGGGATATTGGGTATGTGCAATTATGCTACAGGTTTGATTACAGAGCTTGCTTCTGCACTGGCTGTGGTACGTACCACAGCCAGATATTTCGGGTAAATTTCTCTGGGTGTGAGGGTCCCAAGCAGAGGAGGCGTATTCCAAAGAAGGTCTTATAAAAGTGGTGTAGGCTACTTCTTTCACATTCTGACTGAAGTGGGCGATGTTGCGTGATAGGAAGGCTCTGGTGGCAGTGGCTTTCTTACAAATCTTATCAACATGCATGTTAAAGTTGAGATGGCTGTCCAGATGAACCCCGAGGTACTTGGCAGTTTCCACTTATTCAAGGGTATGGCCATGGATGGTGTAAGGGATGCAGATGGGTTTGCGTTTATTGGTCACACGTAATACCTGACACTTTGAAGCGTTAAAACGCATTAACCAGTCAGATTCCAACTTTTGCAGAGCATCGATGTCATTCTGGAGTTTAGTGGCGTCTTCAGGGGTGTTGATCTTCCTGTAGATAATACTGTCATCTGCAAACGGTCTTACAGTGGAGCTGGTAACAGAGTCTGGGAGGTCATTAATATAAATGACGAACAACAAAGGTCCCAGCACCCTTCCCTGCGGGACCCCAGAGGTAACTGGGGATTCAGAGCTTGTTTGGCCTTCGATAAGAACTGCTTGTGTGCGGTCTGCCAGGAAGTCTTCTATCCAGCTAAGGACATTCCCTCGGATGCCATAATGTTCTGCTTTCCTCAGTAGATGGTGATGAGACACCTTGTCGAAAGCTTTCTCGTAGTCTAATAACACCACATCGATCTGGGCTTTATCATTCACAGGGATGTGAGAGTTCCTCTTTTCAGCTGATTTCCTCGTTTTTGAAAATGTTCATGTGCTAAAATTTTAGCTTTTTCATTCATTTTCAGCCCTTTTTTGACCTTTTACCCCAACTTTACGACGCTTTTCCTCGTTTTTGTCAACTGGCCTCTCACACCCCTGCATTCAGTCCCTTTGACAGATCATCTATAGTTATATCAGTTATTTGTTTGTTTGTTTACCTCGGTTGGTCCGTGACGAACACATGCCATTAGATCCATGATGAACTCATGATCATGGTCTCTTCCAAGCTCATGGAGGTGTAGTATGAGGAACTCTTACGGTTGTGTGTGTGTGTTTTTTTTCTTTTTGGTCTTCCTACCTCACAACCATGTGAGCAGATCTCTATTCAAACGCGTGTTGCATTACTGAAGAATAGCCCCCGACATAAAACATAGTCGCAATTTTTATGGTCTTATCAAGTATTAGGATGACAATTTATCGCAGCAACATACTTACCTATGTCCCTCTTCTAGATTTTAGACCTATGCAGTCATTCAAATTTGGATCTTAAATATTAAAAAAATGACAAAATTCAACGCCATACACGACTGTAGAAATTCAGCAAGATCGCAGTTGGCAGAAAATCACGCACTTGATGTTCGCTGCAGAGGAGGATGGTCGTGGCAACTGTTACGGGTTGCCGGCTCATGTCGTACGGTATCCCTCGTCCCTAAATCTAGTGGATGCTATTAATCGTGTCCTATGCCAATATTTATGAGTATCTAATTAAGTGTTTGTTGATTGAAAAAAAAAATCAAAATGTGTACTTTGATCATGCATTTGTTAATTTTAAGTGATTGTTTACATAAAAATGATCATGAATTTTCAGAAGTTTATGTTTTGTAAACTCCTTGACTACCATGGCTTACCCGAAATATGTGGCAGTGGTATTGGTACCACAGCCGGAAGCAAGCTCTGTAATCAAACCTGTCGCATAAGTGCACATAGCCAATGTCCCAAAAAATTATCATATTTATCAGATACGAACTGCAACACTCCACAAACATGACAAATGATATTTATAATAAATTTACCTATTATAAACACTTCGCTAAGTTGTTAGTCACACAAAAATGATGTTTAAAGATATGTTTACAAATGGTAACCATATAAACAAACAAAAAAAATTTGCGATTTGTGCGATTTTCATAAATTTAATTCAAAAAGGTTCCTGTCATGAATATGGAATAAAACATTTCTTTTTTTTAAAGTACCATTTGTATTTTTCAGTTTATGCACAAATGGCCGTTTATAAATGTGATAGGCTGTACTACACAGCTTGCCTCAAAGTTTTTTGGCTTGTGTTTCTCGAGCAAACCATGGCTTATGGCTTAAGCAACCCACTAAGGTGTGCAAGAGCACATTTCCCGGTTCCCACATTTTTCATGATGCGAGTTGTTCAAAATGAGACTTCAAAAAATTGGCAAAATTTAACCATTAAGTCAATGGAGCCCAGTAAGTCCATATATATGATAATCATATGGACTTACAAGTAAGTCTAGAAATGGCTAATCTATGCATGCTGGCCCAATGCATGTTTGAAAAGATGCCGAAAATTAGAAAAGATAGCAAGAAAAAGAGAAAGAGAAAGATGGCCACTCCCAACACAATTGTAAATTTACTCTTAGCCCTTACTTCGTGAGAAAAGAAATCAGGAATTATAATCTCATGCCCCGATGCAAAGGCTTGTGTTAAGATTCTGAAAAAAAAAACTAGCTGGTACCCAGCCCTTCGCGCAGCGGAGGGCTACAAATGTAGGCAATTATTTACTGAGCTATGTTCGGGGCAGAGGGTGTCGAAAAATATAGCACAGAAGAAATTCAAAGTTCAGTCTTAGAAAGTCACTTACCTCTTTGATAAGTCCTTTTATGTGTTACATATTATAGTTTATGGATATTAAATCGATGATTTTTTGAAATGTTAGACTAAAAAGAATGTCTATGTGTTTATGTGCTTCGTGATTTCTTGTAACCGTAAAATAACGTTTTTCATACGAGTACTTCTTCATTTTGTCAATTTAGTGTTGGGCGATTGTTAATCACTGATAATGGAATGTCGGTTCGAAAAAATTGTTATTATAATTTAGTGTTTCCCTGCGCGGCGCACCTGAAAAAAGGCGGGATTTCATGCATACCGCCCAGCCAACACTAAACTTGGTTGATATCACGTGCTTGGACATGTGACATACGTACATTTTCTATTGAGATTTGATGATGATTTAGTGCCGAGTAATGGCGAGTATTTCGTCTGAAATTTCTCGCTTCATTATCAACTTTTAATCTATTTTTGGATGAAATATGAACCTAGAGAGATCAAGGAACTATAAAATGCGTTATTCTGTGGCAGGATCATAAAGGTAAGATGAAATTTTGTAAAACTAAAGCAACTCTATTGTCCACTGTGGTTCCGGAGTTAAAAGGCTACTTCACGCTCAGACTTCTAATTTAAATAAAAAAATTGTTTTTCTTTTTATAATTGATCATTTAATTTTTAAAATTTTAAGGACTGGGTATTAGTGCAGTAATGGTATATTTAATGGCCATGGCTATAGAGTATAAGTAGGACCGTCTTGCAATTAATGTTGTAAAGTCTATACACAGGACCTTGGCAACAGAACATGATTAGAAATCGAATTTCGTGAAATTTATATAATCTATATTTGTATTAATCATGTGTCACATCTACCAAATTTGATTGAAAACGAGTGTATGATGGCTGAGTTAGGTCCATTTTTTACCGAATCTGAGTAAATTAACACGTTTCCATGGCAACAAAAAATAGTTAGAATAGATTTTTTCATTAAAGGGACTAGCCTAGATTCCACCAAGAATTAAAAACTTATGGAAATGCTCTAAATAAAGCTTATTAAAAAAAGTGTAGTAAAGTAAAATCAAAAAAAGTACAAAAATTTACATGGCTCAAATTGACAGTGAATTGATTTGCAATATATCGATATGTGATGGTGGTGTGACCACTGACTATCCAGGAATTTTTAAAGAAAAATCATAAAAATAATGATTTTTCAAGGTTTAAACCTCATTAATATTCATAAGTTTTTTTTCAAGTATCATTATACCCATATTTGGAATTGTTTATGTGTTAGCTTTCTAACCCCAACCAAAATATAAACCAACGTTGGTCCTGCGTACATAGACTTCACAAAAATTAAGTGCAGGACGGTCCTGCGTATAGACAAATTTAATACATTAATGAGGAATTCAGGTCAGGGTTAGATGTAGCCCGAGCCGAGTTAGCAAAGACTTCAAATTTTTATCCTCTTTTTTTATTTAAATTAGAAGTCTGAGAGTGAACTAGCCTTTTAACCCCAGCAAGTTTTTCTTGCGACAGACCATTGTTTTGCTGCAAATGTGTCGTCCTACATTACGACAACTCAAAATTGTATATGCTTGTTCATCTGCCCCAACTACAAACTTGGTCGTCTGCCGCAACGACAACTACTCTTATATAAATACCACTTTAACTGTTATATACCGTTTCTGATCAACGCTGAATAAACTTCCTTAAATCTCTTGATGCATGTAGGCAGACACTCTGAGCTCTGATAATCATAGTTAGATTGGAAATATAGGGTGTTCTGTAATTGATGTACCCCCTACCCTAGCTGCTATTGTAATATTAGTAAAGAAACCAACAGTGATGCAGCTCAAACACATATATAATGTTGTCTTGACAACATTACAAGCTGTCAATAACATTTTAGTTCATTAAAATCGGCCAATTAATTCCCGACTTATGGAATTTTCTGTTAATTGCTGAAAGTTGATTATACCGGAAGTTCCCGAGATTACGATTAGGCCTAAAAAAATAATTGTTTGATTGGTGTAACATAGAAAAAAAATAGGGTAGGTAGGTCGGATTTTTTTAATTTTTAATTTTTTTTTTTAAATTTTTAAAGTCTATGTTTCGCATACAAGAACACAAAATATACAACACATATACAAAACCATCTTCACTATTTCTGTAACACATTTTTTTTTTTCATTTTGAATGTCCTGCGAGCCATATCTCGGGGCCCCATGAATCGATTCCCATCAAATTTGGGATTTGGAGGTTTTTTACCATGCTCAAAAAAATAAAAATATCTAGGGTCAGTGGTAAAAATAGGGTCGGTCGGGTTACACCAATCAAACAATTATTTTTTTAGGCCTTAGTATCAAACCGCACCTGAACAAGTTGATGTCACAAAATGTCTGGGCTTAATTTTCCAAACTTTAGTGAAGGGGAATACTTGTCTTAATTGTACAGTTTTAATCCTATAGAGCAATTATTTGCTATTCTATAGGAAACTGTGTATGCATTTAAAGGAGCCCATCCCATCCTCCACCATCACATGAAAATCCAAGCCAAGACTGAGGGAAAGCATGTTACTCAATTTTACGTTTTTGCAAGTTTATTTTGTACCATAACTTTTTAACAAAGTGCTTAAAGTTAATAAAAGTATACATTTCCAGAAAGGAATTTTCACAAGGAACACGATGGTGATGATGATTTTTTGAGAAAATCACAAAACACATTTTTCAGCCATTTGGACTTCCAACCAAGCTAAAAATAACAATTTTTTAAAAAATGACTTCAGAATGGGAATTTTTATTTAAAAGTTAAATTTTTTAAATTTCATGCCAAATAAGGTCAAAAAATGACCAATAATGGAAAACAGTGAATTTTTAAAAAACCTTATTTGGCATGAAAATCAAAAAATTGGCCAAAACCCTAAAATATATTTCAAGTATCAAAATGAGTTGATTGAAAATTAAGTACTAAAGTCTCTGCCCAAATTCCTCGGACAAAATCAGTCACATGACCACCAATTGCAGGGTACCGATGACGTTCGTGAACAATTGACCCTGTACTCCGGATGTTTATTTACATCGTCTGAAGAATTGTGATGCCGACTTTAGTACATTTTCTCTATTGTGTTTTACAGTGGCACATTGGAGGGTAAACGAGAACGCTTGAGTTACAAGGCACTCATTGCGGATCCACAGCTACGCTTCTCTGGCCTATTGGAAGATAAATCCTCTGATCTGTATGTATCCTGTCACCTGCATGCCGATGGAAAACCACTCGCTCTACCAACAAGGACGGCTTATAAATCTTTTAGCACAAGATGGAAGTGAGTAGTAATCCTATTTTTAGCATCAACAGATTCAATCATTCTTTATTATCAAAAAACACACACATGAGAATAACAAAGAAAGCACATAAAACCCAAGGCATGCATCTGTACTCTAGAAAGAGTACAGACGACAAGCAGGGGAAATAAACAAAATGCATGACAAATAATTCAAAAAATACAAGCACAATATTATAAACAAGCCAGTATCCAGAAAGCAAGAGTGGCAACAGCTGGCAATAAAATAACTTTTTGGGTTTATAGGTCAAACAAGGTAAATTTAACAGATTACAAAAAGGCTCTTTTCCTGGAAAACGAGGGGTGCAGGTTCAAATCCCAACATGTCCTAATGTCACTTTCACTTGGATGGGTTTAAGTTTATCAGAGCATTACAAATATTTAAAAGTGCAGCAAGGAGGTAACGTTTTTAACTACGTATTGGTAGTCCACTTTAATCAAGGTGCAGAATCATTGAAGCATAATTTGTTGGTTAAGCTCAAACTTGCCAAAGTAAAATTGTAAGTGTAATAAATGCTTCTCTTGAACAGTCTTTGAAGATGGGATATGTTTCGTGAAAATTATAACTTAATTCCTGCATAGATGAACAACTGCTGTCAAAATATGAAGTTTGTTGCAGATTTTCCGCAGCATTGATCCAATTTAATTTTATTTTATTTTATTCGGTACAAAAAAATACAAACACCAATATTAAAGGTGTGTGTTCCGATCACTTTCACTCAAAAAATCAAATTAGAGATTTTGATACCACATAAAAGCGCATATGAGGGGTGCTCTGGCAAAATGAGAGGATATTTCTTCTCTTGTTTTAGTTTTCATTTTTGAACATTGTCATTGTTTCGAAGCTTCAACACGTAGATTTAAACAAAGTTTGAGCTATGTAGGTTAAAAGGGTCTTTGATACACATATTTTGATGCGATAAATTCACAATCTAGGTTCTTTTGTATTCTGACATGCCATGCTTTGAAGAAGCCGAAGAATCATAACTCTGCTTGAAATTGGGTGTCATATGATCTTGAAACAAGTATGATTTAAAGCTGAAAATATGTTCTTTTTTATTCTGTAATGAAAATCTCAAACTTGACATCTTTCACATGTGACTTTAAAAGACGCAAGACTTTGGTGTGGGGAGCTTTCAGGAAGCTTGAGTGTATATGGAGAAACTCCAACTTACCTATTTCAACCAAGGTCAAGCTCTTTAACTCGACCCGCGTAACAATTCTTCTATACGGTTGCGAATCCTGGGTGATTTCTCAAGATATGGAATGTAAGATCAATGCTTTTGCTACTTCCTGCTACAGGATTATGCTTGGTATAAGAAGGAGGGATTGTGTATCCAACAGTAGCGTATACGTCTCCTAGAGGAACTAATGGAAGAGCCTGTCAAATTTTATGCCCTCTACATTCCATCACATGGCAAGAGGAGACCTGGGTGTCCTCATACCTCTTACTTATTTTAGGCCAAAAATAAATTGTTTGGTTGTCCTCAACATTTGTTTAAGCAAGTGCAGGCGGGCAGATTTTTCTTCAAATGTAAGTCAAAGCTACACCTAATTATGGCCTCTATAAAGATGCAAATAAGTCTACTGTACCAAAAAATCTCTTTATATTTAAAGTTTAAAAACAGTATTAACATAAAATGAAAACAACAACTTAAAAAATATTTTCAAAAGATCAAAATTTTCAAAGAAAAAAACCCTTTTTTTGGAAATCTGAAAATTTGTATACATGGCATATGCTAATGTAATTGTTTTTTATGGTTAGGAATATGTTTTGTATTTGGTCAAGTTCATTCTGCATTTTGTTTCTGATGAGTGAGGGTCTCCGTGGCCCTTACGAAACAGATCTGTCAAACATGGAATAGTAGTATGTTTTAAGTCCATACAACCTTATTATATTACATGGCATGGTATACTTTTGTACAGAAAAAACTTTTTTCCAGTTTTCGAAAGATAGGGACGGGCAGTGGAGGAAAACCAAACAACTTTTTTTGGGGCCTTATATCAATCATCTGTTGGGCTATGACGATCATGATATGTCAGCTGACCAAATTGCCACAATTGCCCAAGATAGATGTGCTTGGAGAAATCTTGTAGTCACCTGCTCTACAGCCGAAACATGATGATGATGATGAATGAAAACTGACCAGGGGCCTATTTTACTGGAAGTTTGTGGTAGACAGTCAGTTACATAAATTTTCAATGGTGGTTCCAACTATATGTATAAGACGTGTTACACAATGGTATCCAATCTATATTCCATTTGCCTTTATCTTACAGCTGGAATGAGTGGCTGACTTTGCCTGTGAAGTACAGTGATTTACCTAAGAATACACAGGTAGGATAGAAATGCATGCATTGTGGGTTTCATTTGGCTTATTCTTGCCTTGGTCAGATAACTACCAGCAACCCACCAATGTCTGGTAATCAGAAGGAAGCCGCAAGGTGAAAACATCATTATGACATCAGTGATGTGTTGCTTTGCCTGGTTGGTCAACGGCATTATAAACAAGTTGAAAGGTTTTTATTCCCAAGTTCCTTGTGGCATGCATTTGGCGCCTCTCCGGATCACCAATTCTGCCCAGTCTCCGCATGGGCATCTTCCGGTCTCTGGCCTATACCATGCTGTCTCCAGTTGGCATCCTCTAAATTTTAGGGAGTAAAGTCATACCCAAATTCAACATGCAAAAGAAAAAAATTGATGTTTCTGAATGTTTTGATCAGTTTTGATCAACATTTTCTCAGTAATTGGTAACTAACAGTTACCAAACATACAAAGTGCAAATCACCTGCTGATAAAATGTTGACATTTTGTCATTGACCTTTAATTGAATTCAATTTTAAAATATAAAACCCAAGCTAAGGTTTTGGCTATCCTAATGATATCCTCTCCTGATTCTATATGTGTTGACTCACCCCGAAAAGAGGGACTTTGCGACAGAACACTTTTTGAGAAACTGATTAAAATAGTCAGCAAGAAATAAAGAAAATAATAAGAATTTCCAGCAGATTTTCTGTTGTAAAATTTGATCGCCTTGATCAATTTCAACAAGTAAGGTGTCATTTAAAGCTTAGAAAATGCTGTAACAGATGAAATGATAAAATCAGTATTGATATCATCTTCAAGTCCCCTCTTTCGGGTGAGCCATCACATATTTGCTTAAAACTGAAGTTATTTGAGCATATGGTTGCAAAACTGTGTATCATTATAGAATTACTGGGCTGTAACCCTTCAAATGCAGATTTTATAAGGCCCTTGATTTCTTCATACAGTATATCTGGTTAACAGAGGCAGGTTGTTTTCATCTCTCAACAACTGTATAGAAAATATAAATGCCATTGATATCATTTTTGCACCATATTGTACACAAGGACAAGTGACTATATCCTTATAACGTTCATTAATATAGCTCCTTTCCTTCTTGGTGACCTTTAAACTTTTTGATACCCCCTTGTAGGTATGAATTAACATCATTGTACTTTAAAACCAAATATTTCTTTAAAAGTTTTTTTAACCTTTCAGGCTGCTCTTACAATATGGGATGTATATGGCCCTAGACAAGCAATGAAAGTTGGTGGAACAACAGTCTCGCTCTTTGGGAAACATGGGTAGGTTTTTTAACGATGATCAATATCGATTGTCATAAGTGTTGACTGTCGTATGTTTCACACACTAACGACATGCCGTTGCTCACAATTAGAGTATCGACACACAAATGATATTAGGAATACAAGTTTTGAGCCTGTCTGGCAAACTGTTATAGCCCTATCTTTAGTCGAAAGATATATAGTCCGTCTCCTCTACTATAGGCTACTACTTGCGAAAGATGTACAATGTTCGACATGTAGTGTATCTGTATGTCAAGCGATGTAACCAACTAGCTTTTTGTAATGGCGCCACAAGCATTCTTGTGTTTACCTGGTGTTTACTAGCTTTTACATCGGTCAAATTGTGATTAATATTTCTTCAAAACTTAAAATAATAGATATACACTAAATAAGGATAGATGGAAGAATAAGTGAAGATGATAGTGGGGGAAAAGTAAAGATGTAAATGGCGATTTTCATCCCTACTACGTATTGAAAGTGGATTTAGCTGGAGTTGTAGGAGTCAAACGACATCGGACATTCAAATACTCTATCAATAACAGCACTATTTTTTCAATATATAAGGTACTCAGGCGCTCAGTCAAAAGAATTCAGCAAAATGTTGTATATTCAACAGTTGACTTCTGCAGTGCATGTAGGCTTTGAGATATCAACATTTGGAATAACATAACTTATCACTTTGATAATGTCACAAAAAATTACTTTTAATTTTGGATAGGATGCAACGGATGCAGTTGACACAAACAATTTAAGATTGACATAAAATAATTCAAATGCACAAGGCAAGTTGTGGTCCCAAGGTGGGTCTCGGTCTCTAGTAGGGGTGGGGAGGGGGGGTAAATGATACTTGTGCCCAGGTTACCACTTGTGTGCTATAGGTTTCGAAAGTAACTCTTTGTGAGACCAAAAATTTGCTAAAATAAGTGAAATGATACCCTATCTGATATCATAAATCTACCATATCTGTTTGATAGATACCATATCCAGGGCCATATCTGTTCAAATGATGGTACCCTATCTGAGACAATATACAAATGTGACAGAAATATTTATTACAAATAATGGAGTAAAAGTGTAACACATTTTTCACAATTTTAAAAAGTGTTACTTGATATTTAATTAAAGCATATTCAAATTTGCAAATTAGACACCATAATCATCAATCCAACCATTCTTTCTGCCTTTGCTACCAATCAGAGACTGAAAAGCCAAATTTAATACCTTATATGAGATTTGCAGAGCACCAGGTCGATTTTGATACCCTATATTGCAAGTCTCGAGACCTGTCCAGACCTAACATTTCTTGGCACCCATGTGGTTGCCCACTCAGGATACACAGTTATCCGGTCTCAAGACTTATTTTGAGACATCTCTGTCTTGTACTCCAGGTTCCAAGCTCAGTGACTCAGTCTCCAGGCTCAGACTTGGGACTCTATACTCTGTAAATCTTGAAGAATGCAACAAGAAACCGATTAATGCACAAAAACCAATATGACCATAAGGGGAAGTAAATTAGTCAGTATTTCTCAAATCAAAAGAACGTACCAAATCTTGCTGAATATTCAAGTGAATTTATTTAATGTTTGTCCATGTGTTAGCAACAAAATTTGCCCCCCCCCCAAAAAAAAAAACACACCACACACACACAAATTATGAAGAATTCATGTAAATATATTAATACGCAGTGATTCGCCCTTAATCCTAATCAATAATTACTAGTCTCTTACACAATACAAACCATCAGTACACAACAGGGGCATCGGAACCGTGTGGGCCATATGGGCTTTGGCCGCACCACTTTTTCAGCCAGAAAAAGAAAGTATAGATAAATTTATTTTAGTTTGATGCATTTTATTATAGTCCCAGCATAAATAACCACAATATAGCACTGTACAAATTCATTTTTAGTAACTGTTGTCCACTGGGGCTTAGTTGCTTCCCTATTTTCGATAACTTAAAGGGCCACAGGCCGCACAACTTTTATTTTCCTTCCGACGCCCCTGGTACATAATGTTGTAGAATACAAGGGATATGCTATGGATCTTGTAACAGAGTCTGATTGCTTGAAACATACTTCAAGGTTTATAGAGTATAAAAGAGATCATATTGGCTAATTGTGCCAATATTATGAGAAACAATACTTTTTCAAAGTTGTTAGATTTTGGTCATTGTTTATTTTGCTCCATGTTTTACTGTAACAATTTTACATTTAATGATTATTATTGCTCCTCAGAAGAAGGTGAAAAATCGTGAAATTGAGGGCAAATTTATGGTAAAATCAGGGACTTCCATTTTAAATTTCCAAGGGCTCTATCAGAAGCTCACCCGAAGTTTGACCTTTAGTGAAGCAATTAGGGGAGCTATCTTGAAATTTAGATGTTAATACCATCTTGCAAGGTGTTCTATTAATTGAGCTCCCATAAAGCATTTGAGGGGAGCAGGTTGGCTCAATAGAGCTCACTCTCCTCAAACGGAAGTAACTGTAAAATATTGTAATAGGGCTATTTTTATTTTTTAAAGGTAATTCCTAGAGATAAAGCATAATGAATGAAATGAAAATTAGACCTCAAACTAAAGAAATTGAGGCAGAGGCTACTTTGAGGTAAAGTTTCCTTGATTTTAGTGAGAGATACAATTCGTGAAAGTACCTTTATTTTTCCCCATAATCACTTTTGCATGAAAGTTCCTTCTCAGATAAATTGATATATTTAAAGGAGCTTGGTCCGAATTTCCAAATCAAGTTTTTAATGTCATGTGAAAGATGACAACACAAAAGATTTAAGTATCAAATTTCAGCTCAATCGGTCTGATCGTTTTGATTTTACAGGCAATTTTGTATTTCAGAGCTGGCTGTACGTCACTGTGTAAAATTAACATGAATATTTCCACAACCAGTAGCTTCTCCTATTGTTCAAAATTCAAAATGTTTTGATCAAAAGTTCTTTGCTTCCCAGTAATAAAATTGTAACAAATAAATTGTCCATCGTCACTTTCTAGAACGTATCGTCAGGGCATGCATGATTTGAAGGTTTGGCCAGGAGTGGAAGCGGATGGCTCCATCGGCACCAGTACCCCAGGAAAGACGAGCGACAGCCGGGACCAGATGAACCGACTCGGCAAATTGACCAAGAAGCACCGCAAGGGACACATGATAAAAATTGATTGGTTGGACAGACTGACATTCCGCGAAATAGAAATGATTAATGAGGTAGGTACGGGAAAGCTTCAGAACTCAGCCATCTGTTGACCACCAGGAACAGTCAGTTTCTTGCCGGCTTCTCTCGAACCGAACAATGGTAACCAGTCACAACTGTTAGTTCCGTTTGGTGAACTACCTGTTAAGTGTTGAAGTAGTAGTCCCTAAATAAGGTATATAGAATGATCACAAAATGCAATTTTCAATGAAATGTTTTGACCCTTTCAACAATGTCAAAATTTTACACGAATTTGACCCTGTCTTGGTAACGACATTTTGCAACAAGTATATAAATCAAGTGTATCCTAGGTCATAATCACATAGTATATGGTATAAGGTATTCGCTATATGCTTCTTGGAGAGGCACTTATATTTGAAATTGACAGAGATTATTCCCATCACTAAAACTATGCGTCCCCCACCCGCTGGAGCGAATAGCAAGTATATTATGTTGTATACTTCCATGTGATGAAGGCCTTGTAATTTTGATCACAGTGGTGTGTCATGAACAAAAGAAATAAAAAAGAAAAAGAAATTTCGACTTTTTTGAAAAAGCTAATTACAAGTCGTCATTTTTGAGTGCAAGAAAGTCGTATCTGCAATAGCTGCCATATGTCAAAAATTTGCATTGCACACTGTAGAATGAATGTCCAGTCTTTTGAGAGATGTTTTGCAGTCTAATGATAAGGTGTTAAATAGATGTGACATATGGCAGCCATTGCAGATACAAATTTCTTTCATTCACATGATTAAGTAATATGCAAATGACACCAATGTAGAGGACATTTTTCAATTATTGCTGCATGGCACTACTACAAATTATATGAGTGGTGCTCTGGCAAAATGAGCGGAAAGTCACATTTTTCAAATTGAGTTTATGACATATTTTAATTCTCTATAATCTCAGCTTTCTAATGATATATAATATGTCATACTTTATTTTTACAATCTTCATTTAGAGATCAAAATTCAAGACAGTCCACTCAAAAGATGGCAGTAAAAAATTGTCACAAATCGATTTTATAGTTACTGATTGCTATAGTGAATGATAGCAAAACGCGATCATATACCTGTAAATAATTGCACTTCCCGGCATCAGGTATAGGTTAATTATACTTATATGCATTAATGCATTTTATGTCAAAAAACGAAATTTGATCTTTTCACCACATTTTTACTTTAGCAGCCATTTATTCAAAATCTTCAATCTTGACTTTCCACTCATTTTGCTAGAGCACCACTCAAATAGCTACTGGAAACTTGGAAGCCAGCTGACACGTGATAGAATTATTAATGAAAAAAGGGTCTAAACATGGAATGTCAACTAGTTGCACGCATTTCATTTGTGCCGCATCATTATTTGCAAAATAGTGTGCAGCAGAATCTAAAAGATCATACAATGATGTGAGATAGATCAGTTCGGCGGAACTCACAATTCAGATACGTATCCGAATTTAGATACTCGGTATCAATATTCTGATACCCGTATCCGAATTTGAATTAAAAACAGCTGAAACGGGATATCAGCTGAAATTAATATTCAGCTTCGCCGCGCACCATACTGGTATGTATAAAAGTCAATAACATTAATCATTTGTCATCTAAATTCTAAGAAAGTTTGGGCCAAATTATTTAAATGCCTTCTGTGATAAGGAGCTATTATGACATGTTTCGAAGCTGTCCCGCTGGAATGATATTTCCACAGATACATTTATCATAGATACAAGAAAGATGTTCTACATGTACTTGCCAGCTTGCGCTATCGATTTGTTTCCTGCGCCACGACAGGCGTATCAGAATTCGGATACACCCCTCCATATCCTAATTCTGATACGGGTATCACAATTTGGATACAAAATGTACTTGGGTATCCAAATTCAGATACGTATCCGAATTGTGAGTTTCGCCGAACTGAGATTTCTTTCACAAATACATATTATTATTCTGTATAGACTTATTCAGAGTCCTTTATCAGCAAAGTTCAAGGCTTTTCACCAGCTCTTATCGTTGGAAGGTGTGGATAAAAATATTTTCAAAGCTATTGGTCACTTGTTTTCCCTCCAAAGTGTCTTGCATGTGGTTCTAGATGAAATATCCATAGATCAAATACTATTAGCTTATATAGGGCATTAACCTAGTCTACTGATTTACCCAGGAAAATGCTCCAATATGCCACCATCATGAAATTACTATATATGTGATGACTCACCCCGAAAGGGGGGACTTTGCAGATGATATCAATTTTGATTTTATCATTTCATCTGTTATAGCATTTTCTCAGCTTTAAAATGACACCTTACTTGTTGAAATTGATCAAGGCAATCAAATTATACAGCAGAAAATCTGCTCAAAATTCTTATTATTTACTTTATTTTTTGCTGCTTATTTTCACCAGTTTCTCGAAAAGTGTTCTGTCGCAAAGTCCCTCTTTCCGGGTGAGTCATCTCATATATTGATCAGAGCATTAAGTAACAGACAAATCCTATTTCATGCATTTTACACCTCATCGATAGGCCATTACTGGTGTGCAACCACTCAATGCAACCCAAATCGAATACATTCATGCATGCAATACCCAATAGTGGTTTCAATGATAACACATTACAATATTGATCTGTAAAGCATGCATAAAACACCCAATTTTGTTTGTTAAAACCCCGGGTGGGGGGGTTGTAGGGGTGTGCCACCAAGAAATGTGAAGTACCACCCATGATCAATAGATTTAATATCTACGTTTAATTTGTGTTGTAAAGCGCAGATGCCTTTGCTTTTGCGCTTTATAAATTGAATTATTATTATTATTATTATGTACCAG